>JAJJMC010029502.1:4588036-4760039 GCA_023531435.1 Papaver californicum
TATAAACGTTGCAAACTCACTGTTTTCATTTATTTCACTCTTTTTCATTATTTTGAAACACTTTGAGCTATGTACCAAACTTTTGAGGGTGTTTTGAGCAAGATGAGCTAAACCCCATATGCTGAGGTGACGGAGGAAGCCATTGTTTCAATAAAAGTGCTATATTTCTATTTCAATTAATTTTTTTAATTTCTTTTATGATTATTTGCCTTGATTAATAATTGATTGAATGATTTTTTTTTAAGCAATTGTGATTTCGTTAGATGGTACATGCTTTGGCCTAGGTTTTAGATGTTCCATGCTTTTGTTATACAATTGTTATTTTGAAAATCTACTTATTGCACTATTTTAGAATCAAATTAAATGTAAGAATTGCATGAATATTAATTAGTTTGAAGCACTTTAATTGGTTAATGGTGAAATCCATAACCTCAGTATTTGTTAATATTACTTTCATATTTTGTGTATATTTTAAGTTTAAAATTAATTTATTAAATCTAAATTCAATCTTCACAAGTTCGAGTGAACGATACTTTATTTACCACTATTACAAAAAACATCAATTATCTACCGATTTTGATAGTTGCCCCAATTTATTTATTTGCAAAACTAGTAAAATTTAAAATTTTTCTACTTTCACAATCGGTAGTTTCCTGATGTTCGTTATCTACCGATTGTGATAGTTGCCCCAAATTTAATTGTTTCAAAACTAATAAAACTTTGAAGTTTTCTACTTTCACAATCAGTTGTTTAATGATTTTCATTATCTACCGATTGTGATAGTAGCCCCAAATTGAAATTTAGCAAAATTAATAAAATTTTGAATTTCTCTACTTTCACAATCGGTAGTTTCGTGATGTTTATTATCTACCGATTATAAAAGTAGTCCCAAATACAATTTATACAAAACTTCTCAAATTTCGAATTTTTATGCTTTCACAATCGGTAAACACGGGTTCATGTTATCTACCGATTATGCTTAATTTTTAGTACAAAAAAATGAATTTGTTGACACAAAAATAATCGGTAGATAACAATTCATTTTACCTACCGATTATGGTTGATGTTCTTCATTTCTTAAGAACATCAACCATAATCGGTGGATAAAATCAACTTTTTACCTACCGATTATGTTTCTGCAATTGTAAATCCTAGAAAAAATTTCGATCAATTTTTTGATTTCAAGCAATAAAATCTAAGTTTGGACACAACTACTATCATTTTTCCGTTTTGTTTGTTTAACTCAAATTTGTTTTGATGTTCTAAGTTTCAACTTTAAGGTTAATGAATTTTTATTTTAAGTTCAAATAATTAATCATAAAGTTTGTTTTGTCGATGATGTTTGATTTCAATCAAAATAAAAACGATGGAAAAAAAATTTCAATCGGTAGATATAGAGAAGGAGAAGAGGAGTATTCAAAATGATTATGAAAATAAAGAATATAGGTTTAAATTTAGTGTAAAGGTAAAGGATAAAATTTTTCTATTTTTAAGATATCTCATAGCCACTTTCATAATATGGGACTAAATTAGTACCCAAAATCTTTTTAAGTAGCCCTTAAAAATGCAGGCCTAAATTAGCCATCCTGATAAAGAAATTAATTTGCACCCACAGTACTTCATAATTTTAAGTTCTTGCCGAAGCAACCACGCACTAATAAAAAAGAATAGGAAAACAAGTAGCGGAATGCAGTTAATATGAGTCAATGGGTGAACATAGAAATGTACAATAGATTGACAAAGATGTAAGAGTAAAAGCAAAATAATCTCCTCCTATAAGCATATTTCTTCAACTTAAAGCTTAGGCATATATGGAGAAAGACAGATAGTTAGAAAACACGTTCATCTCTCCTTCAAAGCCAAGCCAAATATTTTTGTTATGACCATGAGACTTTGATGCTTTCACATTAAAGCCTTTCTCTATATATATCCAACCCATGTCTTCACTTTTATATATAGCATTGAAAATCGTCAAAAAACAACTAGAATCCTCATCATAAAACAAAATGAAAACAAAAGTTATCTCAATAATGATTTCCTTTACTGTTGTTATGCTAATTGCTACTACTCATTCTGTTGCTGAAAATATTTTCATGACTAGCCAGTTTGAAGAAGAGTTGAGTATGATAGGTGATAATGAAGTTGAACAACTTTTGGAGTCATCAAATTGGTTAAGTAAAAGAAAAACTAGTGTTGTAAGTGTGGATAGTTTTGGTGCAGTTGGAGATGGAATTTCCGATGATACCCAGGTGAAATATCTATAAAGTTTGAGTAAAAAGTAATTTGGTCCTTTAAGATAAGTATTTTCTTACTGCCTTCCTGTTTTTCATTTTTACGGGTCCAAGTAGGCCTTTCTAAGTGCATGGAACAGAGCTTGTACTACACACCGATCGGTTTTCCTTGTGCCGAAAGGACGAAATTATCTATTAAGGCCTGCAAGGTTCGTGGGGCCCTGTGTCGATAAGTTGATCATTCAGGTAACAGTATACAGTCAGTTTGGGAGAATGAGATTTCTTTAACTTGTTCGTCGAACATATACACCGCGATTTGATTGTCTTTGTTGTTGAGATTTTCTATAATATGTTTGATGTTTCCGTAGATTAATGGAACGATTGTAGCTCCTGATGAACCCAGTGATTGGGATCAAAAGAGCCCAAATAACTGGCTTGTGTTCTCCAAACTTAACAAAACAATCATCCGAGGTGGTGGGGTTATAGATGGTTCGGGAAGTAAATGGTGGGATGCTTCTTGCAAAAAGAAGAAAGAAAATGTAAGAAATTCTCGAAATAAAAATTGTTTGCTAACTGACAATGCAAATATATATAAACCTTACTATCATTTTTGAAAATAAACAGAAACTGATACCTCTTTTGATGTTTTTTCTTTTCGATTCGTTTCACAGCCATGCGTAGCCGCACCAACGGTAAGTATCTCCTAATTATCACAAAACACGGAAAAGAAAAACACATGAACTTTTTTACTCAACCAGAGATTAATGTAACGAATTGGTGCAGGCGGTGACGATTGATTCGAGTTCGGTGGTGGTGGTGGAGGATCTTACAATAAGAAACAGCCAACAGATACATTTTCAAATATACCGCTCTAAGACAATTCGCGTTTTCAGGGTCCAAATCTCAGCTCCAGGTGACAGTCCAAACACCGATGGAATCCATATTGCTGAATCAACTGACATTGTCGTCGAAAATACCAAAATTGGAACAGGTACTCAGGACCATGGATAAAATTCTTTACTTATAGCCTGATTAAATACTAACTGCACATATTAAATTGTGTGCTTGTGTTATAAATTTGAAGGCGACGATTGCATCTCAATTGTTAATGGTAGCTCGATCATTAAGATGAAACACATCTACTGTGGACCCGGCCATGGAATTAGGTAATAATTTGTATACTCATCTTTAAAGTGAACCTATTGTTTCTCATTGAGTTTTATTATGTCCATAAATTTTAGCATAGGGAGTTTGGGAAAAGACAACAGCAAGGAGATGGTCACTGCCGTGGTTTTGGATACAGCAGTTCTTAAAAATACTACCAATGGACTTAGGATTAAGACTTGGCAGGTAAGTCTTCAACTGAACCATGCGCATATTCACAACAATCATATTTGGAAGTAACTTGTCATTGTTACTCATTTTCTGCAACAGGGAGGTTCCGGCTATGTTCGATCTGTGTGCTTTGAGAATGTTCGAATGAATGGAGTAGAAAATCCAATCATCATTGACCAGTTCTATTGTGACTCACCAGATACTTGCCAGAATCAGGTATTATTTCTGGTAGGCGATTTACCAAGTGCTTTTGATTAACCATGTTTTCACTACCCATTTAACACTAATAGTGTTGATAATGAATCTTGATATTTATATTATTTGTCAGACTTCGGCTGTAAATATAAGCCAAGTTATATACCGTAACATCACTGGAACAACGACGAGTGAAAAGGCCATCCAACTTGCTTGCAGTGACACAGTTCCCTGCAGCAACATTATCCTAAGCAATGTCAACCTTGAGAGCAAGGAAGGAACAGCAGAGACCTACTGCAACTCTGCCACAGGTTCTAGTGAAGGGATAGTTCACCCCTCTACCGATTGCCTAGATTCTTCAAACAAGGACTCCTACTCTGACATGAATACCGACTCTAACCTTGAAGATCTTCATGCAGAGCTGTGACTCAAAAACTCAGACAGATACAAGTTGCTGTTGTTTAGTAGAGATGGTTAGTCGAAAGTCTTGTAGAAAGAAGAGTACACATTACTAGTACTTAAACAACCAGATATGTTAAAATTTACGAGGTTATTTTATACTGTACTACACAAATATCCTTATTAATTGCTTGCGGAATCCATGTCAATTACATTGACTCTACCCTATATCATATGTATCAGAGGAAATAGAGACAACTAAGAAATGGAAACTATGAAAAACTAAACAAGAGTTCCCTATGTTCACTGATTCAAAATCATATGAAGGGTTGGTAGTTTGGTACAACCAGAATAATACCAAATTTTCTACAAGCAAAACAATTAAAATAAAACAAGCATTTTCCATAAGTAAAGCAAGTTAGTTCGTTAACTGGAGATAAAAAGATCAATCCACTGCTAAGAAATTAGGATATGCAAACTGTTAAAGTAGAGAAACATGCAACGTGCACTTGAACAGATCCTCAGCACCTTCGTCATTTCACATTGTGCTCGAGAAACCAAGGGAAGGACACTGCTTCCTTGTATGTTCAGGAATTACTTTTACGAGGAGCTCCAGAGATACTCCTTTCAGCTCTGCAAACACGAGTTTGTAAGGTAAGCAAATAGACAAAGGGATGCAGTTACAGATTATCAAATACACATAAAAAATTGTAGAGTGATGGTATCTGCACAAGAAAAAACATTAAGTCAGGCTGGTCTACTCATCCTGGAGATCATAGACACCAACAATAAACAGTTGATTACTTAACTCATACAAACTACAGTTCAAGTAATAAAATTAATAGTCAGACACTCAGCTGTAAAAAATTTACCCAATATACATTAAGAATAGAAGTTTCAGAATGCCATGCTCTACATCACGGAAATGAGATCACAATTCATGGTCAGACGCTTAGCTGTAAACTGTTGACCCATATTTAGCAGGAATAAAGGTTTCAAAATACCATGCTTTGAATTGGGTGATAATGACTTTGCGGAAAGGAGATCATTCTCACATAGAGCATAATCTATGTTTGCCCAAATGACCATGTCTATGGGTATATATAGTAAATCAGGGAAAGAGAGGGAACCTTGGGGTTTAAAGTTAAACAGAGGAGGCAGTGCGCGCCCATTAGGAAGACGAGTATTAGGATCACGAAGTTCATCGAAAAATGGGTGGATACAAGCCTCTAACTGCAACAAACAAAAACAAGAAGGTTATTTGAATGACTAAGTATAGAGATCGATAAACACCAACACGACAATGAAATAAATCATCAGCATTAAGGAACATGATATTGTAAGCTGACTATATGGAACACTCACAGCAGTACACCGCAGATTGGGAGAATACTGGAGGAGTCTAGAGACAAGGTCTACTGCTTCGGGGGGCATGCGTTTGTGGAATAACTGAATATTTGAAATAGCAAAAAATAAAAACTTAGAGGTTAATTGTTTAGAAGGGACTTTTCAAAATAACTATATGCTGATATAGGTTTCAGCCTTTCAGGCAGGTTTGCATCAATGTAAAATGTCCAGGTTACTTACCTTATGCCATGGGTGAGCCTTGATTTGAGGGAACTTGAACTCAGTATAGTTCGGGTTCATACATTTAATTTCTTCTCTTGTTGGTGTTCCAAGTACCTACAATACCATGAAAAGTAACCTAGTGAATTTGCCCTTGAATTGAATTGTGATACAACAATAATTCCAAAATAAACTTTTTCATTTGCGGAACTTCAGGAAGTTATACCTTAATTATCTCGACGAGTTGGTCTACTCCACTCTCTCCAGGAAAGAGAGGCTATTTTACATAGTTGGCACAAAACAAAAGAAACAACTGGAGAGAAGATTAGTTTTGACTAGCCATTTTCGCTGTACCCAATACAAGATGAATGAATGATGCAACACAGAGCTTCTTTTACCTGTCCAAGAAGTAACTCAGCAAGTACGCAGCCCGCAGACCAGATGTCAATTGCACTTGTGTACTCTGTTGCACCAAAGATGAGTTCAGGTGCACGGTAATAACGTGAGCATATGTACGATATGTTTGGCTCGCCTTTAACCTGTTATACATAAAAGAGGAAAAGAAAAAGAAAAAAAAATTAGGTTATTAAATATAATGAAAGAGATTTCAGTACAAAATAATAGCCTACTCAAGACTTACCAAAACTTTGGCACAACCAAAGTCACATAGCTTGAGCTGGTGAGTATGTGGATTAACCAGTAGATTCTGTGGCTTGAGGTCCCTATGGCAAACTCCAATTGCCCCATGAATATAGGCCAATGCTCTACAAATCTGGCAATAGTTATCAAAAGTTAGATAATCTCTTCATACATCTCAATTTCGGTGCTGTCATCCCAATAAATTCCAGTAGCTTTACATTAATACCAAAAGGTTTCATTTCGTGAGTCGTGCGCCTTTTTAAATTAGAATAATAGGCATGTACTGAAATTCATACCTGGAATGTATAGAGTTTGACATAAATTAGAGGCATCCGCTGATTTGCTCTGCTATAATGCTTTGCAACTAGATAAACCGTTTCAGGTACATATTCGAGAACCAAATTGAGATAGAGCTCCTTTTCAGTCGTTGAAAAGAAACAATGTTGAGTGAGACAATGTTGTGGTGATCAAGAAGGCGCATCATCTGCAACTCACGGTTCTTGTATCTCTTACCCTGCAAGACTTTCTTGATTGCAACAGTCTCACCTGTCTCTAAGCATTTTGCCTGCAAAATAACACCAAGGAGACCTACAGTTAAAAACCCAGTAAGAAAGGGATTATTTTTTAAGTGCTCTATATAAATGTTGAAACTTTAATAAAATGTATCACCTGAAATACAATTCCGAATGAACCTTGTCCAACGACACGCTCAGCCATGTAACTTATAGTCTTGACTCACAGGAAAAAAAAACAAACAGAAGAGGTGAAATATCAGCAAACATGCAATGTCGTCTTTACCACCAGGAGCAATAGAAATAGAGCTAAACAGAATATACATCTTATACTCCGTTAATCATAAAGATTACATGTAAAGATACCTGTTTGGGTTGACCATTTCTACCACCAATTGTGGTCACAATAATGTGTCCTGTTTCAGTTCCATTTTCATTAACTACAGTTGCTTCCATTTCCTAAACCAAGAGAAATGTCACAAGAAAGTTTGTATAGAAAAGATAGGCAAACAACATGTACATTCTCGACTTCCTATATAAGTGAAAAGGCTTAAAATATCAAACCTTGTCATCCCTGATCTTCATATCGTTAATTTCCCCTGGAAGTTTATCGACAGACATTTTATCACCACTAGTTTTCCCAACTGCCAAAGGGGGAGCTGCACCTAATGATGTCATGTTTTGTAATAGCCAAGAGAGTAATGCGTTTGAGATGAGAACTCAAAAGAACCACTGATTCGACAAAATATATCCAAACTTGAACCTGGAACAAAATGATGATCCATTATAATATAACAACCCGAAAACTATACATATTTATCAAAAGTTAAAATGAAATTGTCTCCTACATTTTAAGAACTTATTCCTTCACTACCTAAACATGCTGAAATATATGCTTATAAAAATTGAATACTCTCTATCTGGACTCTGAATAGCATGGCACCACAAAGCACAACCAAAGGACTGAGATCCCTAAACACTTAGCATAAAGACTAGCGGTCAGGATCGCGGTTTCACTTACTTGGGCCTATTAAGCATCCTTACATCATATTTGAATCCAACGTGTAAATAATTTCCAAATATGGTGAAAGTTTTTCTTTTTCACTAAGTTCATCTTCATGAATTAGAAAACAAACACAGAAGTAAGGACAAAATACCAAATGAAAACCTTAAAGGAGCTCAATTTCATGATTTATCACTCCTCAGACTCTTAACATCTTCATTTCAAAGCTAACCTCAGACTAAGATCAAGACTTTAAAATGAAAATAAAAAGAGAATACTAGTACATATATATAACCTAAGCTATAGAAAGCAAAATATGAGGAAACACAAATTCAACATGAAAATGAACAACAAGAAGCAAAAAATTTCATGTTTTAAATCTGAAACAAAAAATTCACACCAAAAAGCTCTTTACCGTAATTGTTATTAGTCTCAAGAATTTCCTGAAAGCTAAGAAACATACACTGTATATCTAAAAGACAGGTAGGTCAACAATAAAACCCCTAGAAAATTGAAATCAGAGACAGCAAAACAATAGTCTTTTTTTCTAGTTTTTACTCGTAGAGTAGAGGTTTGACTGAAAGTGTGACTACAGAAATCAGCAACTCTCATTGATTATCATCAACTCCAGTTTAGAAAACCTTTTCACGTCCGTGAAATTGTACTTTCCACTGAGAGTTCGACACGTATGTGATTATCAACGGACATGAATTCATAACTGCTGATTTGCTGACAATGGCAGATGAAGTGTAAAGTGGGGTCCAGTTGTGTAGAAGTTTGTTTCTCATGAGGAGACACCACCCATAAGATCCTCGATATACTACTTGTGAATCTCTCAAGGTAAAATGAAAATGAAATGGGTGCGATATGTTGTGGGCTTAGGTCAAATCCAGTGGAAATTGACAAATCCATAAATGTACCGAGCCACATGGATAGCCAAATGCCGAAATCAGTCTCTCAACTCAACTCAACTCTTAGAGTTAGGACCAATGTAGTTAATTTCGGATCTCGGTCTCGTCTCGGCCGGGACCTTGACACCTTGATAACAATATCTCGGGAAGATTATCGGGAGTCCCAAATCTTATATCCAAATTTTATACATGTGAATGCCAATAATTAACTATATTTTTGTTGATTTATTACCAAGAATCTTAACAACCATACTTTAAGAAGAGAACATATTAGTATATTACAATTCTAAGTTCAAAGTTCCAAAAATCTAGATTAAACAACAAGCATATACCTTGAATACCTTGAATATCGGACGAATCTAAAAGAATTATTTTTGGATGAAATTTATGAATTTAATTAAAAGATAACTAAACAAATTAATTAATTAACCATAAAGAAGAAAAGTCTAGAATTTTGGATTCCACTACTTCTGATATTTGTAATATTAACAATTTACTATCTTAAACATTCACTCTCAAAATACTCAAGACCTTACTGAAAGTAATCTCATGTCTTGGAAGATATAGCGTTTTAGAATCTTTTACGACTCGCGTCGTTATGCAAAATTATAATTTCCTTCGATTATAAAAGATCAATAGTTTTAGAACTATTCAGAACAATTAGAATAAAGCTTTCAAGAAGAGAAATTATTAGACATGAATTAGCTTAAATTATGGAAAAGAAATAAATATTAAAAGTTACACATCAAAAATAACTTCCTCCTGAACCATAGAAAAATAATTTATCTACTCATAGAGAGAAAAATAGAAGAAAAACAATTAGCCACTGTATTCATTAATCTAAAAATGCTTACAAAGAGTTTTTTATCTAATTAACGACTTATTTCAGGCGCAGTTAAAGAAGCACTGTCTACACGTGCAGTTTAATACGAATTGTCGCTGGAACTATTGAGAAAACCTTCGTTGTTGCAGAGGAATATCCAGGGTTTCCAGCGACGGTTCTGTAACGTGTTTTCTTCTTCATCATCTTTTTCTTCTGGCTGAGTTGCAGAAATTTCTCTTCTTCATCATCTTTTTCTTCTGGCTGAGTTGCATAAATTTTTGGAATTTATTTTTCTTTCATCCTGGCTCACGCCACCCTCCCCAACTGTTCCCACAAGATCCCTATTTATAATAAAACACACACTCAAATCTTCGAAACAAATATCTTTTTGACGAATCATAATCTCAGAAATATTTTCTTTTTCTTTGATTATTCTTCTCGAATCTGTTTTATTTAAACCCGAGAACAATATTGATGGTGTTTCCTTTCTTCTAGCATCGTGAATAATCTTCCTTCATATTACAAAAGAATATTCATTGTTAAAAATCACCCCGAATCATAACCTTAAGTTTCCATCTATTTTTTTAACAAACATTCACGAGATATATTTGGCTGATTTGACGAGTTTAAGTTGTGAACAAATCCTCTTTAATAAGGCAAGAATATTCTTGTCTTAAAACTCCTTGAATATCTTCCAAAACTCGATCACAAATCGTCATAGTTGAAAAGATATATTCCCGCCAAAATTAATTTTAAAATAAAAAAGATGGGTGCCCTTAACAACCGCTTTGGTGCTTTTATCAATTTTTATGGATGTCTTTAATACTTTTTAAGCCTAATTTTCCACAATAGCCAATTTCACAAAAATATCTAAAACCAAAATAAATAAATAATATTAATATAAAAATTGAGTATTATCAATATTTAATATAAAATTAAATAAGACAAAAAAAATATGTCTACCAGTTAAGACTGAAGTTGAATCATTAGAGCCCATTAAAATATCGATGGAACATTATTTATCGGTTTCTCTTGATAACCAATGCCAAAAGCAGGGAAGATATGGTCAAGCCGTTATGGCATGGGTTAAGAAAACTCGTGCATGTTTAACAGAATTCTTCTTATACTTATATAATACTGCATCTTATATCCATTTTCATCTGTGATGTCGTGGAAATGATCTTCTCAAGTAAATTATTCAAAAAAGGATATCTTGATTAAGCAAATTATTAGTTGTGTGATGGGTGGGGATCTAGTGACATGTTCTAAATTGTGAAACCGAAATGATCAGTCCGGAACCAGTTCAAACTATTAATCCAATGGCTCCTAATGGTTTTGTATATTGGAAACTGTTAGATATTAATTTGGTTCTGTTGTACCCAGAAACCGAACCGAAAATCGTGGTTTAAACCGATTAATCCGAGCTCTTATATTATTTGAATATATGCCCTTATGTTAAAAATAACATAAACCCATCGAGTCTTCTTTACTAAATTCTCTTATCTACACTTCACTTTAGTCTTTTTTGTTGTCTAAAATAGAAGAGAAACATTAAATCCAACGCCAACACCCTTTCTTGTCTACCGTGATGACCACATCCACTAGTCCAGCACGACAACGCCATGTTTTCCTCTTTGTTTCTGGTTCTCTAAGACTCGCAGAAAAACAAATCAACATAAGGAGATAAACGATTTTTAAAATCAAATTTTTGATTATTTTTGATTATTTTTGATGAGAATCCATAATTAATTAGAGCAATTAGGGTGTTCATATTTGGTACTTTTACAAAGTTATTGACAAATCTTTGTGCACTGGATTATGTGTAATTTTAGATATTTTTAACTTTAATTGCTTGATTTTTAATTTTATGGTTTTAAAACAAAAAACAAACCACTAAATATTGGTTTGATTCAAAATGATAGCGTCGAGTTTGGATAAAAAGTTAAATTACTTATGTTTCTACACAATTAACTGGTAGTATAGTGGTAATAAGTACATTTTTATAAAAAACAGGAAGTTTTTTATTGTTAAAAATATCAAAAAAAAAAGATTTTGGGGATGTAAAATAAAATAATAAAAATTGATTTAAAGTAAAGAGAAAAAAGACGATTAAGTAATCATTCCCCATCACTGAAAAGAAATTTAATTAAAATACTCGTTTATTTCTTGTTAAATTTATAATCTCACGAACCATAAAATAGCAATAAGCTCTGTTATCCCCGAAATTCTTGTTTCACTGGATATAGAAGTGCCCGACCACCATATTCTATCCAACTAACCCACCAAGAATAAGTTCTCAAGGTGTAAATTAATCAGACGCTTTACACTTTGTGAATTAGGTTAATCCTAGCATCAGACGCATAGGATCGGTTCGCTTACTAGTGTCATCTCTATATACAATCACATAATTACAGAATCTCTCTATCATATTTTGCGCTGAACTACTTATGTAAAGAATTGAGTGACATTACACGTGTCACACAACTCAATACTAGTAGAAAAATTATCATTAGGTTGATTTAAATGGCCAATTAAATTACCCAATAATATTTTTTAAACATTAAAAATAATAGAAACAATCGAGAAGAAAAAATAGAACTCAATATAAACTTATGAAAATAATGAAGATCTCATTAGTAAGGACTTTGAAATAATCTTTAACAATAAAAGGAAAAAGAAAGAAATAAAATAAAAATCCCACTTTAAAATCCAGGACAAAACTCTCCTCCAAAGAAATTGATTAATTATAGAGAAAATTGTGTGTGAAAGTTGTATCTAGGCTCCCCTTTATATAGACTTTTGTAACCTCCTCTTGATGTCTATCCAACTAGGAAACCTGATAACCATCAAATATTTTCACCTTCGTTAGATCCTTATACAATTAGGACACTTAACCTCCTCAAAATCCAACAACAACCCTTATTTTCACGTCCAGACAAACCCCTAAACGCATCCCTTCTTTCTCTTCCCGTACATGCCCAATATATGCCCAACAGAAACCAAATCCAATTTGGTTTCACTGTTTTGATCATAACTTCTTCATAGGAAATCAGAATGACCTCATTCTTTTTGTGTTGACATTTTCTTTCAATTATATACAAGATGGTGAGAAGAAATCCTGGATTTGAATTTTCAATTATTTACTTGGTGGTCATTCTTATGTTTTTCGACATTCTTTGGTTTATTTCATCGCATTTCTTCAGCTTCTCTTGGCTCTAGGAACTTGGATACTTGGAGTACTTCACTGATAGGCTAAAAAACTATGATCGCTATCGCACGACATCTACAAAGTAGAAGCAGCAAATACGGTTGTTTATACCTAAAAAAATTGATTATAAGAAACTGTAGAAGTACTTTGTTTAGATTCGGAAACCAAAATCGTACAGAGCAAGCCTAAACCACGATAGTATCCGTTCCTCTCTGCTCAGTCACAATGAGAAAATGGGTGGATCATAGGAGAGGGAAGCAAAGAAAGTTGAAGGAAACGAGTGTGTTGAATTATGTATAGAGTTGAGAACTATCGAGAAAGTAACAGAGCTTGAGAGATTCGTAAGCTTGTTATTCTTTTTCCAAATTGGCTAAGGAGCCTATTTATAATAATAAAGAGCTCACACGTTTCCTTGTAAAGTTGTGGAGATAGTGAAGAGATGGAGAAGTGGAAGTCGTAAGTTTAATAGCTTAATAACTTAACCGTCTTGGAATCTCCGAGAAACCATTATTCCACTACTCCATTAACTGCTTCACTCTTAGCATGACTTTGTAACTTCCTTATTATGGGATGTCGTTACACCCGTGTTTCTATAACCGCCAGACTAATACCCCATGTATTATCCCCCCTATTATGATTTGATTTCTCGTGGAATTAGTGGAGTCATGGACTCAAAATACGTGAACAATTTGTAAGATAAATCCATTAATGAGCTTGTGTCAATACAACATGATTTTTGCTAAGTATTGGTGCCGGTAGAAAGGATAAAAGTCACCCCTAAGGGAGAAGAGGGAAAATTTAGCGCCTATGCTAGCAAGGCTTATCGCCACCACCAACGCTAAGTAGTTAGCGCCTGTGCTAGCATGAGCGCTAGTGCTGCTGTCAGCGCTAACTAGTTAGCACATGTGCTAGTGCTGCTAGTGGCACTAACTAGTTAGCATACTAGTGCTAGCCAATTTTCTTCCCTTGCGCTAGTTATGGCTTATTTGGCACATTAACTTTAGTGGCTTTGTTAGGTTTTTGGCCTTTTTGACTTTTCTTTCAAACTTTTGGCACATGTATGTGCTGCTTATTTGTGTTATAAGCATGGCTAGGGTTTTACCAAAGTTATCACTTGCTAGTGCCATGGTTATTGCTTATGCATCACTAGATTTTGCACTTGTTAATATTGTGGCTATATTTATGGCTTGTTTAAGAGCTTCTCAGTCATGATTCAGCCGTGGAAGTTTGCAATCTTGAGATTATGCTTGATGTGACTCTGCATTTAGATGGTATACATCCAAATTAGCGTTTTTATTCAGATATGGCATAGCCTCTATTCTGAATGTCTGCAATTTTGTATAGTCAGTGTTTGATTAACACAAATAGCTTATATGAATGCACATGAAATAACGAGGGTTTAGCTAGGTAAAGCCCTGAAATTCTGGAAGTGCATAAATATATAAAGAGCTACAAAGCTAATTTATTCATGAGCTGAATATGCATTCTCAATTCTCTTGCGGAATGTAAGATAACAATATGTATATATAATTTTGATGCCAGGTCAGGAATTTATACATATTTAATTCATGCTTCTATAGCTAGGCGACAAGAAATATTATAATTTTCTCGTTTGTCAAAAATCCACCATCAACATTAAGTCCCCTGCTTAGCGCGGAACGAGTAATGTTACGTGGTAAGCGCTAGATGGTGGTCTGCCAGACGAAGTAAAATATGGATTTTTATTGTTTAGTGGTTAGATATCACTAGAAGAGTTGCAGTTGGTTGAGCAAGTTTTGCTTTTTCTGTGATTCTACTCTTAGGTATGTGGAGCATTCTTCATCTACCGTAACAACAACGGGAAGGTATTTGGAAAATTAGTTGGTTGTAGAGAATACTGAGGCAATGCTGCCGTCAGAACACTAAGATCAGTGTTGAGGCATTGTTGCCGTAAATCACGAAGATGAGTGTTACCCGTGAACACTAAAATGAGTGTTGAGGCATTGCTGCCGTCAGAACACTAAGATGAGTGTGGAGGCAGTGATCTTCCGCCAGAACACTAAAATGGGTGTTGAGGCAGTGATTCTTCCGTCAGACACGAAGATGAGTGTTGAGGTATTGATGCCGTCAAAACACTAAGATGAATGTTGAGGCAGTGATTTTTTCGTCAGATACGAAGATAAGTGTTGAGGCAGTGGTGTAGTAAGAATACTAAGATGAATGTTGAGGCAGTAATTCTATCGTCAGACACAAATATGCGTGTTAGCCGTGAACACTAAGATGAGTGTTGAGGCATTGCTGCTGTCGGAACACTAAGATGAGTGCTGAGATATTGATGCCGTCAGAACACTAAGATGAGTGTTGAGGCAGTAATTCTGCCATCAGACACGAAGATAAGTGTTGAGGCAGTGGTGCCGTCAGAAGACTATGATAAATGTTGAGGAAGTGGTGCTGTCAGAACACTAAGACGAGTGTTGAGGAAGTGGTGCCATCAGAACACTAAGATGAATGTTGAGGCATTGATGCCCATCATAACACTAAGATAAATGTTGAGGCAGTGATTCTGCCGTCAGAAAGAAGATGAGTGTTGAGGACCGAGTTTCTTTTAGATTTCTTTCTTGATCAATGACAACTGCGGCATTGTCATCTATCGTATTATCATACCGTTGTCATATTTAAGTTCTTTACATGTACGTACAATTACAGTTCTGATCACCTGGTGCCGTCAGAATAGTAAGACGAGTGTTAAGGAAGTGGTGTCGTCAGAACAATAAGATGAGTGTTGAGGCATTGCTGCCGTCGGAACACTAAGATGAGTGGTGAGGCATTGATTCCTTCATAACACTAAGATGGGTGTTGAGGCAGTTTGTTATGCCGTCAGACACGAAGATGAGTGTTGAGGCATTGATGCCGTCAGAATACTAAGATGAGTGTTGAGGCAGTGATTCTTCCGTCAGACACGAAGATCAGTGTTGAAACAGTGGTGCCGTCAGAACACTAAGATGATTGTTGAGGCATTGATGCTGTCAAAACACTAAGATGAATATTGAGGTTGTGATTCTACCGTCAGACATAAAGATGATTGTTGAGGCATTGATGCTATCAAAAGATTAAGATGAGTGTTGAGGTAGTGATTATCCCGTCAGACACGAATATGAGTGTTGAGGCATTGATGCCGTCAGAACACTAAGATGAATGTTGAGGCAGTGATTCTGCCGTCAGACACGAAGATAAGTGTTGAGGCAGTGATTCTGCCGTCAGACACGAAGATAAGTGTTGAGGCAGTGGTGCCGTAAAAACAGTAAGATGAATGTTGAGGCAGTGGTGCCGTCAGAACACTAAGATGAGTGTTGAGGCAGTGGTGCCGTCAGAACACTAAAATGAGTGTTGAGACAGTGGTGCCATCAGAAGACTAAGACGAGTGTTAGGGCAGTAGTTCCGTCAGAACACTAAGATGTAAACTCGTATATAACTTCTATATAAAGATACATAGATATTTTAGTGAGCTAATGTTGTTAAATTGAGCGTGAATGTTTACAGAAATTTTGAGGTTTAATATTGACAAAAAATAAAACTACAAGGCTTAGTTATTAGATATTACCAGAGATATTGCAGTAGGCTTGAACTATGAATATCGTCACGTTGATGGATTTTGGATGGACAAGTGAGAGGTTATCTCCTTCTCGGACTTGGTAATTCCAGGGAATAACTGCTTCTATTCTTTTCTTTGCTAGCACCGTCTTTTTTTGGGAGGATAAACTTGACTCCGTTGTTTGTTTCCAATTGGTAGTCTAGTGTTGTTGAAGCATACATAAGCACTGGCGTAGTACCACTCTTGTTAGGATGATATGATTGGGAGGTCTTGTTGCTATTACCATTGTTGATCAAATACTCTGGTCGATGGAGGTGACTGTGTTAAATCTCTAAAACTAAAGGAGCCTTCATTCCCCATGTGTAGCTACTTTGGCCTGCTACTAGACAATGGATTATTTGACAGTATCGCCATGAGTCCATCCCTCTAAGGTATGATCAGGGAAGGGAAGCTGGGAAGGTTGATACCTCCTATTGTTGTTGTTGTCTTTGCACGCCAAGGCTGGAACAAGAACTTGAATTAAAATTGGATCCCTCACTGGTGCCCGGACTGTTAGGTCGCAACTGGGATGTTTTCGTGAGCATTGAATGAATGAAATTATTTCTTATCTTGACCTTTGGTATATAAGCTTGTTTTACCCTTTCTGGATGTGATGATGGAATGCTTAGGAGAAGTCCTCTGGAGACGTCGAGGGTGAATAAGATGAGTTGAGAGGTATCATGTTTCTGATGTGGTGCTATAAGTGTCTTCAAATACTATGTTCCAAGAGGCGTCTTTTGTGCCATCTTCTGAATTCTTGATTGTTATGAGATGTGTTGCGGTTAACAGTCCCCTGTCATACTTCTCTTTGATTTCTGAAGTTATATTTTCTGGAGTAGGCTTGGATGCGTCTCAGCTTCTTCAGGGGTTGCAGGCACCTATCATATATGACGACGTAGTTGGGAGAGGTGAAGATCCTTGCGATGTGCCTTTGGAGAGTGGAGGACCTCGTCAAGGTTATGACTATTTGATTGACCGCCTCTTCTGTGTTGGAGAGGTTCTTTATATGAGGGGATCTTATATAAACCCTTAGTCCCCGAGTGTTGTTCACGTGATTCTTTGGATGCAGTTGCTGAAGACAATGCTCCATGTGGTGTCTTTGCATAGGATGCCAATGCGATGAAAACTTCACCAACTGAGTATCTGAATGCTGGAGTTGACTTTGACTTCAAGTTCGACAGGAGCCGACTCTTGGAGGAAGCTGAGATAACTAATCTTATCGTCGGATAGCTTTTTCGTCATATTTGAGCCGTTCAGGGGAACTTGAAGGAAGTAGGTGCATCTTCGGTTTATAATTGATTACTAAGGATAAAGATGATGCTGAAAGACTATTATGACAGTTGAATCTTGCAACTGAAGCCCTTGGACAACTAGAGAAAGCATATGCTGATAGTTCGGAACCAGTCTTTAAAGATTTCTTTATGAGTAGCTAGTTTTAAGGGTTTTTATGTGTTTCTGAGATACCCATTTTTTTTGGTTTTATATTGGGGTTTTGAGTAGGTAGATTTTGAATGGGTTGCAAATGATTTTTCTGAATAAAGAAATAATACTTCGTTCACTTGAAATCCTAAGCATGAATGTAAGGTGCTGCAATTATTTTAGAGGAATTGCAAAAGTAAGAAAATATTGCTAAAGGGTGGAAAAGTGCTTAAGTCTTTACAACCTTGTCAGGGATGCTGTAGTGTTTAAGACTTGTCAACTTTAAGCTTCGTGCCATGTATGATTACCCCTATTAGCTTATTTGTATTGACAAGTTTGTATCATATACCTAATATAGTTTTAAGGACCAGATGTGGCTTTTCTCTAGAAGATGTAGTAGTGTCTCCGATTTAGAAAGTATTTAGGTTCGGTATCTCAGGTTGATGAAATATTTCAAAATTATTAGGTCATTGGTTTTAAGTTCCCAGTAGAGATGATTTTATCCCTTTAATAAACATTTGAAAAGAATCATCTTCCTCTCCAAACCGCCAAGTCATGGTGGGGTTAACACTCGTGTCAAGTCCCCAGGACTTGATGGGACGCGTGATAACTAGTTGTAAAGAGAGTTGCTAAGCAATACTTACTTGTAGGAGAAATCCATGGGTGTACAACATCACCTTTCCTCTATGCAGTCGTTTAGTGTCCATACTCGTTGCTTGGTGATGTTCTGGAGATGAGCAATCTTTAGAGCCTGTTGGCTTGTTGACGCATACTGGTGGGTCCCTTGTTGACGATTCTGCAGAGATACGTCAAGTATTGACCTATTGTTGTGGATCCATGGATGTCCAAAAATCATGCCCTAATCTGGATTTACATGATTGTTGCTGGTGAATTGGCGAAGGACACTCCCGGCCAAAAAATGGTGGTAGTAGTGGTCTCTTCTGGACCTTTATGAATGACGAAGTTTGATTGCTGCATCTCTGGTTGCTTTATTTGGATGGGGATCTCATCATCTGTTGAATGTTGATTCTAGAACGCGCATCTTACTCTACTTAAGGACTTCGTGTCTGGTGAGCCTCTGATGTACGTGGTGAGTCTTTGGAGAATGAATTAGCAGCTCTTCCGAACTTGAAAATTACTTCTGGAGTGAGGCGTGACTTGATAATCATCTTGACACAGGTATCTCGAATCATCCTTTATTTAATCACATTCTTTTACTCAGTAATTTTAATTCGTCAGTTGCATTCGTGGCTCTTGAATTACTTCATGTATGATAATGTAGCGAATGCTACTCTTCAGTCTGGAACGAAGAGACCTCGGGTACTTATGCCTTGTCTTTGATGAATATCTTTGTATAGCCTGGGGGCATAACTCATCATGGTGACTTGATTATTCAACCCTTTGAATTTGGTGTCCCGGTTGTTCCTGGTGCTTTAGTTGCTTAGTCGTGAGTAAATCTTCCTTTAGAAATCCCTGAATAATGATTCCATGTCTTGTTGACTTTGATGGATTCTGATTCTTGTGAATAACTGTTATGCTTAGATGACTAGCAACGTGAATACTTCGACGTTAGAAAGTACCGATGTTGTTGGAAGCACTAAGGAAGAAGAAAAAGATGACCAAGGACCTGAGAAATCATCCCATATTGAAGTGATTGAAGAATCCGGAGATGAAAATGAAGAACTTGGTGGTGAATCACATTGCGAGGCGCCTTCTGCTTCTGATGACTTGTTGCAACTCCAAGTAGTTCTTCTCCATTATTTTAGAATCATAATGAAATAATTATAACTCTTATACCTCCAAAACATGAAGAACCATGCGTGATTTCATGTAGAATTTTGGTGATTTCCATTGTCAGAAAAATCAGATTCAGGTCTTCCTGCCGTAATGGCCGTAGAATCCTCGTCCAAAGTCAGAATGAGGTGGTTGACCTCTCATTATTTATAGAAGAGGAAGATATAACTTCTGGAAAAAGAATTTATGAATTTGGAGTTCGTTTGATAGGTGAAAAATACCTGACACTGAGCGTCCAGAACTTTTCCAGGCAGAATTTTATAGGTTTTCAGCTTTCATGTAGTCGACCGTTTTGTCTTCCCTTATTAGATCGCTTCTCCTACTGGTGCGGTCTTTTAGTATATTGTAGTAGACACCCATATGAATAGTTTTATATATAAATTATACCCAAATTGTTTACCAATTAGCGCCAGTTTTAGTTCTTCCGGAAGGTTATGTACAAATATTTCTGGAGACATTTTTACAAAACGACCCATATCTTTCCTAAACCATATGCCATGAACCAAAACAATTTTTAATGAATTTTTAGGTTGTTAATGGACATATTTTATTAACTTTATGATCTATGCTTCAATTCCTTGTGTTTAAGCTATTTTGGCTCATTATCTCTACAATATTCTCATTTTTAGGAGGGGAATGGACCAAATCAGAGAGATGAACTTGTAGGTGAAGGATTGAAGATTACCATGAGCTTTGATGTTAGTGATGTGTCTTTTCTATCTAAAAATCACAAGCAAGCTCTTTCTGATGCGGTTATTGAAGGAAGCACTTTGAGTGGCTGTATTGTACAGAACGCTGCTATGATAGAGACTGTTCATGATGTTTTCGGTAGCACTGCTTGAAAGAGTAGTCTTGGTGTTTTTGGTGAAAACATTTTGAGAAATGGAACAAAAAAATTAAGAATGGATGTTGAGTCTGAATTGAGTTTTGATGATTGAACTAGACCTAAGATCCACCATTTTTTGATGATTACAGAATTGATTTTCAGATGGTTGAAGAATTGGATTCGTGACCGAGAGATTGATCTCCCACTGTGGTCGCAAACTGTTTATACCCAAAAAATTGATTCTAGGAAAAAAAATGTACTGTAGAAGTACTTTGTTTAGATTCGAAAACCAAAATCGTACAGAGCAAGCCTAAACCATGATAGTTTCCGTTCGGCTCTGCTTCGATCACAATGAGAGAAAATGGGTTGATCTTAGGGGAGGGAAGCAAAGAAAGTTGAAGGAAATGAGTGTGTTGAATTGTGTATAGATTTGAGAACTATTGATAAAGTAACAGAGCTTGAGAGATTCCTAAGCTTGTTATTCTTTTTCCAAATGGGCTAAGGAGCCTATTTATAATAATAAAAGCTCACACGTTTCCTTCTAAAGTTGTGGAGATAGTGAAGAGATGGAGAAGTGGAAGTTGTAGGTTTAATATCTTAACCGCCTTGGAATCTTTGAGAAACCATTATTCCACTACTCCATTAACCGCTTCACTCTTAGCATGACTTTGTAACTTCCTTATCATGGGATGTCGTTACACCCATGCTGCTATAACCGCCAGACCAATACCCCATGTTTTATCCCCCCATTATGATTTGATATTTCATGGAATTAGTGGAGTCATGGAAACAAAATACGTGATCAGTTTGTAAGATAAAGCTATTAATGAGCTTGTGTCAATACAACATGATTTTGGCTAAGTATTGGTGCCGGTAGAAAGGCTAAAAGTCACCCCTAAGGGAAAAGTTAGCTCCTGTGCTAGCAAGGCTTAGCGCCATCAGCAGCCTAAGTAGTTAGCGCCTGTGCTAGCATGAGCGCTAGCGCTGCTGGTAGCATTAACTAGTTAGCACAGGCGCTAGTGCTGCTAGTGGCGCTAACTAGTTAGCACACTAGTGCTAGCCTATTTTCTCCCCTTGTGCTAGTTATGGCTTGTTTGGCACATTGACTTTAGTGGCTTTGTTAGGTTTTTGGCCTTTTTGACTGTTCTTTCCAACTTTTGGCACATGTGTGTGCTGCTTATTTGTGTTAGAAGCATGGCTAGGGTTTATCAAGGTTAGCACTTGCCAATGCCATGGTTATTGCTTATGCACTTGTTAATGTTGTGGCCATATTTATGGCTTATTTTAGAGCTTCTCAGTCGCATGAGATTTTAATGTTAGCATTGTGCTTAACTTTTATGCAGTGCATACAGAGCATATTCAAGAAATTCAGTCGTGGAAGTTTGTAATCTTGAGATTATGCTTGATGTGACTCCGCAATTGGATGGTATGCATCTAAATTAACGTTTTTATTCAGATATGGCGTAGCCTCTATTCTGAATGTCTGCAATTGTATAATCAGTGTTTGATTAACACAAATAGCTTATATGAATGCACATGAAATAACGAGGGTTTAGCTAGGTAAAGCCCTGAAATTTTGGAAGTGCATAAATATATAAAAAGCTACAGAGCTAATTTAGCCATGAGCTGAATATGCATTCTCAATTCTCTTGCGGAATGTAAATTAACAATATGTATTTATAATTCTGATGCCAGGTCAGGAATCTATACATATTTATTTCATCCTTCTGTAGCTAGGCGAAAAGCAATATTATAATCTTCTCCTTTATCAAAAATCCACCATCAACAACGGTTCGTTCCCATAGGGATTGATTATATATATCTAGCTATTACACAAATTATGTGCTAAAACAAATAATTTTTTTAAATGATTTTTACGAATTTAATTTAATAAAATAACTAAAAAATTAATTATCCAAGAAAAACAAAGGTCTAGGGTTTCGGATTCCACTACTTATGATGTTGGTAATTCAAACTTAATATCCTAGACACAATACTCTCATACTACTCAAAACAATATTGGACCCAATCTCATGTTTTGGAATATAAAACGTTTAAATTATTTATTCGACTTTCGTCATCTCGCAAAGATATAATCTCCTTCTCTTATAAATGATCAACAGCCTAAAGACTATTCAGAACAATTAATCAAAGCATACTTAGAAGAGAAACTATTAGTCATTAAAAGGCACAAATTGAGAGTATAAATTATGTCTAAGAAATTAAATATTAAAAATACACATCAAAAATAGTTTCCTCCTCTACCCTAGAAAAGAAGATTATCTACTCATGAAGATAAGAATAAAGCAAAATTGATTAACCAATTAAATTTATTGAATAAGAAAAGCTCACAATTTTTCGTTTAATCTTTATCGAATTAACGATAGACTTCAAGAGCAGTACATAAAGAACTGACCAACTACGACACTGAATGATTAAATCTCTATTGAATTAACGATGCCTTTTGTTTGTATTAGAACCAGAAACTGTCACTTGAACTGTAGCAAGAACCGTCACTAAAGCAGTTGACTATGAAAGGAAAGGCAACAGTATTTAACGACCGTTCTTCTCCGTGGTCTGTTCTTCTTCTTCCTTTTTCCACTCAATAACCCTAATTTTTCTGATTTTTTTCTTCTTGATTTTTTTCTCGATCTGGAAGAAGCCAGCCTCCCCCAAACTCTTCAATCGACTCTATATTTATTGTAAAATAAGATCTAACCCAAATAACTCCTCCAAATCTTCAAGAATCTTCTCAATCAATGAACATTAACTCGAGAATTATTTCTTCCTCTCTGCGTTGAGTTTTTCTTCCATATGTTCTCGGTCCTTACTTTATCTCGACCAAATATTTTTATTTTTCTTCCTTTAAAAGCTCGAGAATATATGCTAGATGTTATTATCAAATCAAACCTATCAGAGATTCTGCTTTCTTTTTACATGGGAAAATATCTCACGAGTTTGAGTAACAAATCCTGCTTTGATTTTTAGTATCCCAAACTTTTAAAACTCCTCTTAATTAAGACAAGAATATATCATGTCTTTAAAACTTAAAAATCCTTTCTAACTCAAGTTCATGTAGCAAAAAAGAAGAGGTTCCCGCCATTTTTTGAATTTAAAACGAGAGAAGAGATGTGTGCCTTTAACCAGTTGAAGTGGGTGCCTTTATCAATTTCCAGGTATGCCTTTAACACTTTTGATGGATGCCTTTATAACTTTTTGATCCAATTTTTCCGTAATATTTTATTCTTAAAAAATACCTAAAAGCACAACAATTAATAAAATACTAACAATACATATTATCGGGACTAATAAAGACACAAATATGCATATATCATTCACCTCTTAGCTATTTTGTATCCATTTTCACTCTTATTGGGATGATTCACCTAATAGAAACAAATAAAAGAAAATAAGAGTAATAACAAGTAATATGCAAGAATTATAACAAATATTAGTATGGATTTGACACTAAAATCATGTGAATTATGCACTTATCAAATTCCCCCACACCTAGATTTTGCTAGTCCTCGAGAAAACTACTACCTAAATTAACCTAACTCACTTTCGGAGGAATCACGGTTACGCTTAGCATGTGCAACAATCCTTTAAACCCTTAGGTCTCCATAATGGACGAATTATAGTCTCGTAAGAGTTTACAAGAGATATACCCACAAAACCTACTCCAACTTATAAGTATTCCAAAGCCGAAAGCATTCAAAGAGCTATGAGGATATAAAGTTGCTGTACCTTATAATAATAATTTAGAAGTACCAAAGAACATTATTCTCATGCTTAATTGTTGAGAAAAAGGGTGTAATGTGTTAAACCAATAACATATTTAAGGAATTTAGCCTCGAGAGCAATCAATAAGCATTTCGCCTCGACTTTTACCTGACCAAAAGGATAATAAATGATTGACACTCGTAAGAAGATAAAATTGGGTCTCACATGTGTGTAAGGAGAAATAAAGAGAACACTTACACATGGAAAGGCGACGTTTAATAACTTCAATTTATGATGATCTCTAAGAAAAGAAATCAAATCATATGCGAGGATGGGAATGTTCACTCACCTTTTCATCCGATCTATATTCAACATCACTCTCCAGTGTCCAATAGAAACAGCTTCGTCTTCATCTTCGGCTTCAACTCTTGACGATAAATTCTTGAACTTCGTAGAACTTCGACAACATGTACTCCCTTTTTCTTCAATTACTTGTTGTTTGGAAACTTCTTTATAGATCTCTTCTTCTCTACGGCCTTGATCATTTTTATTTTTTTTCCTGATTTTTTTTTCTTTATTATCATAGAGAAAAAAGCTTTTAGCACTTGATTCTTCATAACTTTGGTATTGTCTTGGTCACATAAACTTTAAAAACTTAGATCTTACTACTTTTCTTTGTCTTTACACCCGAATATGTAATTTCCGCTTTTTTTTGTTGCTTGTAAACCTTAAACGTCTTCAACTTCTTTATAAATTGGTATTGCTCCGCTTGTTGATGATGATGATCACTACACCAGTTTGGTCATTTTGCAACGGTTATAACCGTCTCCATGATTCTTAGGAACGTTTATATCCGTTGCAATAATGGCGTAGCAAATATTTATTGCATATTGTGCAACGGTTATAAACTTTGCTTAACTCAACTAAACCAACGATTAAATACGTTGCTTAAATAGGTTTATATACGTTTCTTAATTTAATTAAAACAACAGATAAGTGAATATAAGCAACATTTTGTATAACATTACATCTGTTAGGATAACGTTTGATTGGTCCCACCATAATAAAATTTTGGACGTTATTTTATTTTGTATCACTTATATCTGTTGCTAATTATTCACTACTAAATCAACGTTTTGTCTAGTAATGTCTATAGCCGTTGCAAATCTAAATTAGGTTTAATTTTTTTTTGTTAAAAGGGAACTCTGCAGATTTTTGCACCTGCATGTACTATTCTAGACCTCAATCATGCAACTGCATCCCCTTTTTGATGAACTATAAGACCCAATTTATCATATGAAAGGAATTAAAATAATCATATATATGTTATATGATTGATCATCACAATCAATCAATCAATCAAGTACATGTAATTATATCAGCATGTAATAGATATTGATAACAAGTTCATACAAGGAGCAGTTGTTATCAAGTTCTTTAATGAGCAGTTGTTAACAAGTTATATAATGAGCATTATTACCTATAATAAACTTGTACAGAGTCATAATTTTGGTTTCAAATTTGGGTTTCTTAGAAGCTACATGAATATAATTCATTTTTAGATTTGGTTTACCTTGAATGAACATGAATTTCAGCTTCAGATGTTGTGGTTGTAGATGTCGAGGGGACGATAGCCAGAGTACCCGAGAGGGAACCAAGTAAGGCAAAACCCCGGTACGTCACTCAAAAGCTAAATAGAAAAAATAAATTCATTTCCAGAAATAACTTTTATCAAGAAAAAAACCTTAATTTTATGAGATAATATTCACAAATTCAGGTCTAAATCAAATAACATATAACATAAACAACAAATTGAGGGTTTATACCTGATGAATCAACCAACTGTCAATTGGTTTTTGATTGCAACTATCAGATTGTTTGTTGGTTTTCAAGATCAAGAACAAAATCGATTTTCTAGGGTTTAGAAAATTTCAGATTAAAAAGTTGTAGATTTGGATTTTTAGAATTCAGTATTGATTAGGGTATAAGGATGAAGAAATAATGGACTTAGATTTCTGGGTTTTCTGCTGAAATCATAGTGAATCTTGGGTTGTGCTCGGTTAGAAAAAAAATGTTGAAAGAGAGAAGGGTGTTGGAAGAGAGGTACTTGTTTTCATGGCTCATTTATGTTGTTTGGTTATTACAATAGAAACTAAAATAAGATAAATATTTTTCAATAGTCTTTGAATAAAAAGTAAAAGCGATAAAATAAAAAAGAAAAATAAAGTATAAAAACCCTTCAAAGACAAAGATACTACAATTATGCCATCATGTGAAACGAATAAAACCGTTGAAAATCCGTTCCTCCTTTTTTTAGATAATTCTTATTTAAAGCAACGCATATCCGTTACTTTTTGGTTTGCAACGTCTATATCCGTTGCAAACTCAAAAACCAAAACGTTACAAAACCGACCATATGGTGTAGCGGATATGTTTCTATGGTCACTGCTTCGAGAGAGTGGTGCGTCCTACAACTCAGACTACAAGATGAGGTTTAGTTCACAATTCTGATGTCACCCTTATGATTGATAGGATTAGCACTCAAGAGATCATAAAGTGTTATGGGGGTGCGAGGTTGAGTAGCTAGCTCATCATTCTACCCGGAGTTAGCGGAGATGAAACACTCTAAACGGAAAAATATATGTTGAAGGTTTGGTGCCTCACTCTTATTTTCTATGGGTAGTCTCCACTAATGAAATATTAGCTATCTAATACTGCATTTCCTTCTGCACCCAATTTGACATTGACATGGTTTAGTTCATCACAGTTACCCTCTCAATGATTAAAAACCTCGAATATAAGTTCTCTATGACTTCCAAGTTCAATTATTTTTAAAAAATCCGTATATAAACTTAGAAAAAAGTATACTACGTGACTCTAAAATCTCTAAAAGTTGGAGGTTACTATCCTTAATGTAAAGACTCATCCAATGTAGAATTTGAGATGGGAAATTCCTAATATTATATGCATACTATAAAAATAAAATGGATAAAGGTAGATATACTAAACCAATGGGTTTCCTCCAATTCACCGCTTAGTTTAACGTCTTCAGTCTAACCTTTTGGTTATCGTCCGTAAACCAACAATTTAAATATTTGTGGATCCACCCAAACAATAATCTGCACTATTCTAATAACAATTTCATAAAATGTTAACATATGATATAGATATTGGAACTGTTACTTTATGGAAGTTTCCCTAACACTTAATCTTTTCTACACTTGAAAGTGTATAAAGAACATAGAACATGAGAATTCCAACGGGTTCCTCTTTGTGAACTTGCACAGTGCTAGAATCAAACACATCTAGTGGTGGATAATTATAAGAAAAATAATTTTTAAGAATTTTAGTAGCACATATACCAAACTCTAAGTGAGGTACCTTCTTTAAAATCGGGTTAGCAACTCTTTGGGGAACTTTTTTAATTGGGAAAGGAGGATCAAAAGATATAGTATTATTCAAAGGATTAGAAAACCTTGTACAGGATCCCCAATATTCTTAAATAACTCTAACGAATTATTTACCTCATGTGTATCATGGTCATCTATCAAACTCTTTGAAATCCATTCTTCATCAGTGCATGCTTCAATGAAATTTCAGCATCATCAAAATCCTTGGAAAGCTCAATTGGGTCTTCTACGAAATCTATCAATTTGGTTTCATTCTCGATTGCCACCTTTTCAGCACTCTCGTCGGAATCATAATATTATCCCAAAAAATCTAGTTTGTTAGTGCAAATTTTAGGGTATTCTATATGAGTCTCCACTAAAGAAATAATTGGGTCTACTGCTTGCAAATCAACTGGCCTAAAAATAATATAATTCAGATATTCTTTGTAACGTTGATATGTGCTTTAGGGTAATCTCGTAATGGGGAGACCTATCCTAGTCACAACAAGGACTACACCGTTTTCAGTTCGGTAAGAGAGAGAAGACCCCTTTCTTGGTACTATCCTTTTTCTTTTATAGACTTTCCTTCTTTACCTCCTCATAACACATGTCCTTTCCAAACCCCTTATTACTACAAAAGTGCCATCTCCTCAATCCTACCCTTAACTTATCTTTTTATCCCTCCTTTATCCCATATTACCATGGATATACCACTAGGAACTTGGGCTTAGTCCCCAAGTTCTCAAGGTAATCGTGGACTCAGTCCCATATAATAGAGGTGATTCCCCTTATCAATGGGTAGTCATTTTTCAGGTATCAACATTAGTCCCATGGCTATTGGGATGACCATCAGGCAGCCCAATAACCATCCAATGTTTTATTAAAACGGTTTCTTTCGATTAACTCCCTAATACATACCCTCTAGGCATTTTGCGACGGTTGTTTTTCTTCTATAAGACGTTTCTTACTACTTTTTGGAATCCCCTCGCAGTTACTAATCTCTGAGTAACTATCTTACTTAACCCCTCTATCAAAGTCTGCACTATATATATACTTGTGACTTCTTTTTTACAACTTCATTTCCTTTTTTACTGCACGCATTCTCTCTCTTTATTATTCTCAATGTCAAAAAATTCTCCTAGACATTCCTCAGCAAAAGAAGAAGCGGAAATGGAAACAAAAGTAGATGTACAGACCGAGTCTAGCAGCCACTCTGACGATGAGCGCCTTCCTCCACCTACTGATGGGTCCACATACTCCATATGAGAAATCCTTGGTAGCCTGGATTTATTGCAGGCCATAGAACCCGAGACTTTTGGTGATGGTCAACGAATTCCCCCCACAGATGACTACCTCGACTCCCGCCTCACTAATCCAACTGTGCTGCCTTTTTTCTCCTCTCCTAAATGGCTTATGCATCCCGAGAAAGGAAACCTTCCACTTCATGCCTGTCATAAAATTCCTCATATGGCGATTCACCGCGGGGATTACCATCTTCCGACGGTACACTCACGTTCGTCCGCAAAGACTTCCCCTTTCTAGGAGCCTTGGGTTGCGTATATCCGCTACAATTATGATCATCTTGATATGCTTCTTTCTCTAGGGATAGACGATAAGATAGAAGCATCCCTTAATTGTGTGGTTATCAAATGCAAAAACGATATGCTCCGACTTTACGTGCGTTGGATACCTCAGGTCCATACTTTTTTTTTGCTTGGGGGAAGGCCGCTCCAATTCTGGAAGATGTTGTGGCTCTAACTGGGTTTCCGATTCATGGGTCTCATCTTTACCACGAAGTGGCCGTTTACAGGTCAATGGACGACTCAGATAAGGCTCTATGTGCCTATTTGATTCGTTGTAAAGAAAAATCCCGAGAGGCTAGGGTAGAGAAGATGTATGATTCTGAATTAAAGGGCGCCCATCCTGAGGGGGATGTCACTGAGCCAAGAAAGTCGGCCAAAGGGAATTCTAAAGCAACTTAGGCTTCAATAGGGAAGGGGAAAGTCGTGCCAGTTAGTAGCAAAAGTGCTTCAACTCATCCTTTTGGTGAAAAATTAATTGATAATGCTATGAAGGATCCCGGTACTCCTCTTTTAGGCCAAATTTCCCGGGGAAAGGATCCTTCCGATTGTGATGTAAAAGTGAACAAGCGCGCCTTTTTCCCTTTGTGGGTGAGATATTGGGATCCGCCTCTCACTGACGGGAATGTTGGCTTTCCTGTTCGGGAAGAAAAGGATCCCTGCGCCGAACTAGTGGCATTTCTTCTCTTCTGGATTTATCATGACGTTTTTTGAACACAACCCTCGTGATACCATCAAAGAAAGAGCATGTGTCGATGGATGTGTTGATGTCCCAGGGAATATCTTTTCCTTTGGCGCCCATATTCCTAGGTGGTTTGTATCGCCAGTTGGATCTTCTTTGATATGACATCCTTTGGGTAGACGCTTTACATGAGGTTGAGACCTTTTTCGCAGCGAATTTCCTTCAAGCATGGGCATGGGAACATTTTCCCGCTTATGCTCCCCCAGTTAATACACTAGCCGTTTATCACGACAAGAGCTGATAGACACATTTATGTGCCTAATTTGCTCTCAACTTTTATAGTGTTGGAACTCATTTTATACTAATATTGCGTTTTTATGTATTTATAGGTATTTCCGGAAAATAAACATTGTTGGAAAATTGGCTCGAAAAACTACTAAATGCACCCAAAAAGTGTTAAAGGCACCCATGAAGAATTACTAAACGCACTCATACATTGGATGAGGTCACCCACCTCACTTAATTTAAATTTTGAAATAGGCGGGAAACTATAACTTCTCTTCCGCGAACCTGAATTTAAGTTGATGAAGATATCTTACGTAATTTTTGGGTTTTAAAGCAGAGAATATATTGGCCTAATTAAAAGTGGGTTGCACATAATCAAAAGATACGCAAAATCGAAGCAAAATATAAAATCAGATCATGCGGGTTTATGAGAAAATAATACCCGAGAATATTTGCTGTTAATGATGATTTCTTGAAGATTCGAGTCATATGGGGATAGAGAGTATTGGGGAGAGCTCAGGAAAAGCCAGAGATCGAAAAAAAAAATCCAGGAAAAATAGCTTGATGCTACTGTGAGAGAGAAGAGGAAGAACATAAGGCGTCAGAGAAGTGTCGCTGATAGTATTGCTGAAGCAGTCTTATTTCAACAACATAGTCAAATATCTGGACGCGTCCAAGTAATTCAAACCTTTTTCCTATCATGATGGTCGCTCTGGTTCTCCCCACTATGACTTTACTACCGAGGTTGATGATGTGACTCTGGATTCTTCACAAGCCTTGACAGTTGACGAGTTTGATTATGTCATGGCTATATTGCCTGGTTACCTCTCTAGTTTTCATTTGGGTAGATTCATATCGATGTCTTACAATCCTGATTGTGTGGCCTGACAACTGGGGTTTGATCAAGGGGTTCCTTTTTTTCCCGAGTTCGTATTCTACTGAGGATATTAATATCAGGAATATCTTCGGTCGCTTTCTTTTCAGAGGAGAGACGTGGCTGGCAGATCAATCAATTTACTTTACTTTCCTTCAACCGTCTCTGACACGTCTTCATTTGGCCTCTCCCAACTGGCATTCGTTTCATGTAGAAGTCTGCAAGCAGGCTCTAAACTTTTTTTGAAAGTTCCACATCATCCGTCTGAATATCTTCAGATGATCTCAAATCAATGCATGCATCGGTGGCAAAGAGGCTGGGTCTTTTACCAAGTAAAAAAGGTCGTTCCCTGTTTCCCTTGACTACCATCTGGACTCCTCTGGCTAGTGGTGTTCCATTAAAAAGGGGATCCAATAAGGGATTAATGCTCCCACCTCCATCAAGGAAGAAGTCGGCAAATATTCAAGTCTTGATATCGACTCCTTGCCTTTTTTCTGGACAGGTGCGTCTTCTGCGCTTGGAATTTCTCTTTTTTTTTTAATTCCTTATAAATGTTAACTACACGTGCTTATGGTGGTTTTCCTATCGATTTTTTCGGGTATAAGCCGCGTTCTTTTATGGTGGAGGAATACCTTAACATTCTTAAGCATGAATAGTCGCCTCACCGTAGGGATAAAAAGGCCAAAAGTGATGCAAGTATCTTACCTATTTTACGTATCCATACGTCTGCTGCGACTGATGCTTCTCCTCTGTCTCCTCTATAGTCTTGGGACCAAGCTGTTATAATTTCATCCTCCTCTTATTTTATGGATCGTATGCACATCATGGGTATTGATTTGACAAGCGGCGCTGGGGCAATATTTCTGTGTCTAAACATAATTTCAGTTGATACCCTGGTGGCCGCTACTACCCGTTCTAGGGACCATCCTCAAGAAACACCTACTAGCTTGCTTAGATTATGTGCCCTCTGATGGAAATCCTTCTTTTTATGGTGCTTGTTTCTTCTTTTTCTTCCACGTGTCCCATTCTTTATTTCATACTTGTGATTTTTTTAGTTTTAGTTTTATTCTATTTATATGTCTATTTTACTGCCTTATTTTGTATGTAAAACTTTTCTTCAGGTTCTCCTAGCGATTCTGAATCGTCTTCAGATTCTTCTTCCTCTTATTTGTATCCTCATGAGCCTTCTCCCGCTCGAGCGTCTTCTCACACGGCAACAGTTTCACTTTTAAAAAGGATGCTTCAAGTGTCACCAGCATCTCCAAGCGTGTGCGGGTTATCGGGGATGGGGACGATTTCGTCCCGAAAATCCAGCTGGATGAGGAAGCGGAGGAAACTGCTTTGTTGGCATGCCTGCGGATCCTAAATTTCGTTTCCCTACAACTGTGGTAGCTGACGAGGCTGGGGAAGATCCCAAGAATTACAAACAAGTTCATGGTTTTTGGGTTCCTTCCAATTTGGCTTCCACATATAGGATGATCGTGAACGAAGCATACCTCTAGTGAAAGAGGGTATTATCGACATAAAGGTTTTGGTCTTTATGAACAAGGGATTTCTCGAGGCCGCTGAGGGTCTTTCTCGGGTTGGTGATATTCCTCCTAATGCCATGGTTCTTAAAGGGTGGGAATCTTCCATTCGTACGACCATGGAATTCCGCTTTCTTATAACGTGGTTTGACAAGTTATTGAATACAGTCAAGAGTAAAAACGATCTGCGTTTAAATCTCCCGGCTTTGATCACTAAATTGGAACAGAGTCTTGACAGCTTGACTAAGTCGGATTAAGAAAAGAAGGCTTCCTTGAACAAGCTTCTTCTTGACATTTACCATGTTACTGCGGAGGTCGACAAGCTGATGCCGCCGTGGACCAGGCACGCGAAGAACTTGAGGAGAAGAAGCAGGAGCTTGCCGCTTTTGAAGGAGTTTGATTCATTCCTTATTTTGAGTGTTGTAATATGTTGTACTTTTCCTGGATTTGGTTAACTTTTCTTTCTTTCTTTCTTTCCTCCTCTTCTTTTTTTTTAAAAAAAAAAAAAACATGCTTGGAATTTTTTAACTTTTATCGTGGTGTTTGATTTATTTTAAGTAGGTATATTTTATTGTTCATTTGTGGCATTTATTATGGATGTGTTCATTTATTAGTGGCGCATGAATTTCTGGTACTTTATTATGGTGGGGATTGTTTATAAATAGTGCATCTATCCTTTTATTTCATAACATTGCTTTCCAATGGCTTACCCAACAACTGCTACTCTTATTTGTAATCTAAAGCGGAAGCTGTAAGGTTTGATCGGGGATAGGGTTATTGCTGAAACGCGGTTAGAAGAAGCGTATGCCATTCGTAAAGAGATGGCTGACCGATGGTATAAAGCAGGTCTTATTTACCATGTATTCCCGATTCCTGAGTTGGACGTCGGTGCTTATGAGGCTGCCTTGTGTGTGTCTAACTTAGCGAATGATGAATTGAATATTGCTGAGCGCGCTCTTATGGAAGATAATAAGATGCGTTGGAAGCTTGACCAAGATATCTAGCATACTGAAAATTTTATCTGAGTTCTCCGTGTCACCGACCTGGTAGTTTTTTTTTTTTTTTTTCATTTCCTCTTTTTTTTTTTCCGGGCTTTGCTGCTTGTCGCGCCTACTGTGCTTGCAGTTTATGTTTGTAATTAGTTGCTAAAGTATTAGCTTTTGGACACGTGGTTCATTTATATCTTTCATTCATTCCTATTTAAATGTTCATTTCTTTCTCTTGTTTTTACTTATATCATTTATCAATTTCCTCTGTTTGAAAGACTCTCGCTTATTCTCACTTCATCCCTCTTTTCTTTTTTTTTTGAAAAATGGATCACGAGTTACATGGGTATACACTCATTATGGAGTCGGTGGCTGCTACCTTCGTGACCTCAGACGCGCACAATGAGATCGAGCGGCTTTTGGTTGTGAAGGATTCACTACGTCTGAATCTGTGAATTCACTTGACGATGTACTTGGAGGAAGTGGAGTGTTCACTGCTCGAACGAAATCTTTTAGTAAAGTGCCTAATCAAAGTCGTATACCAATGGGACTTGGTATACCCTCTCTAAGAATTCACGAAAGAAATAGTACTTGAAAAACAATTCTTGAAACTAAGATAAAAACTAGAAAAAAAAAAAAAAAATAACAATCCGCTATGCCTCCCCGGCAGCGGTGCCAAAATTTGGTCGGTTGTCAGCCAGGCAAAATTAATTCAAGTTCTTACTTCACTAATATGGATTACATTGTAGTAATAAGAACAAGTTCGTTCCCATAAAGAGGCAGGTGATTGTTAATTACTTTCGATTACTTATGTAAACATGGGGGTTTTGGTTGTGATTATAACTAAATTATACTAAAACAAATAGATTAAAACGAATATCCGAGATAAAGAACACTGGTTATAGATTTCATCTTCCATCTTCCAACATGTTATCAACTAAATCATACTCAACATTCATGCACTCTCAATATCAATAACCCTAAAGCATCCTATTGCAGGCTTACTCCGGCAAAACTCTTATTATCATCAAAGGCGCAAGAGCCACTCTTTAAATCTTTTTCAACGAATAACTTGGCGCAAGAGCCACTCAAGTTTAACCCAATGAAAACAATGGTCTTTGTGAGTTGAGGTTATTCTAAGCAATCCGGCGCAAGAGCCACACAGATTTAACCTAGGTCACGCTTCTACACATAATTGCATGGTAACATCCCGTCATTAACAACTATGTTATGCTACTTGTAACAAGGATCTTTCAAAAATTCCGGATCTCAAACCCTAGTTTAGCTATAGATGTCAATGCATGCTCATCTAATTTGCGACTTAAACAAACAAGCAATCGATCATACAAGGCGTTATAAACGGTAGAACATAAGCGATATTGAAGAGATTATGAAATATGAGAATGAATACTTCAAACATGTTTTCCAACTTAGGACTATATCTCTAACCAATAAGAAAGGTTTAGTTCATCATGGGTTTCTCAAAATCCATGGAAAATAATTAAGAAAATAAGTAAAGCAAACCTTAAAAATCGTGATGTTCAATCGCAACTCCAAGCCCTAGCTTCTTGTTCCCTTGTGTTTTCAAGTATCCAAAAGTATCTCCTTAGGCTTATGGAAGTCTTCTTATATAGTCTTCATCATATCTAGGTGATAGAGTCCTAATGGGACCATGGTACCTTGATTTAGAAGTCAAAAATGTGTGTTAGAAGTGGCTCCCGTCGAGTCATAATCGGTAGTCACGACACCCTCCTTATCTACCGATTGTAAGAGCTCAAAATATGACTTTCCTGTCTCCAAAACTTGCCATAATCGGTAGACAACTTGCTAGAATCGGTAGATAACTTGTCATAATCGATAGACTCGATTTCCATGTTATCTACCGATTTTTGGAGCTCAAAAACGAAGTTTTTTTGTACCCGAAACTGCCTATAATCGGTAGATAACTTGTTATCTCCCGATTATTTTGTTGAGTGTTTCACTATTTTCTTTCGGCTGTTTTGCTCATAACTTCCTCATACGGACTCCGAATGACCTCATTCTTTTTACGTTGGCTTCGTCTTCTCGTTCTATTAAAAATGGTACTAAGAACTCCTGGATTTGAATGAGTTGAATTTGGTCTTTGGCCCTTCTTCATTGGCAGAACTTAACTTCCTTGTTCATTTCGTATCGTAATGAACTCCTTTCTTCTTCTTTCGTTGAATACACTTCAAAACTCCTAAGAAACTCATAAACAAACAAAATCAAAGCATAATGATATGAAAATTAACAAGAAATCAATGAATTAGAGTATCCAAATAATGCACCTATCATGACACCGCTCGACAAGAGGGATGAGCTAGAACAACTCATAGTGCTTAAAGATGAGGTGGGGATGCCGATGACTCATAGGTTGACCCACCGCTCCACCATGCTTACCGCTTGGAGAGAACAACACAAAACACTTGAGATGCTCAAAATGCTCATGCTCCCGATCGGGTCATTCGTTATGTCCATTGTTTACATAATGAAGCAGTCACTCGACGCTATTTGGCCAATCAGCTGTATGGTGAGGCTGTGCTTATGATTATGGATTTAGTCCAGGAGATAGAGGCTTGTTGTGTGGTGATCCCTAGTCAAGCTGATTAGTTTTATGGTTGTACTGGTGTCCTTAGGATGCTATTAATGCTCATTAAAGGCATTTAATTGGGCTTCTTTCCTGTGCTTATTATATATATAGTTCTTTTTTTATTTAGGTAACTTTATGTTTGTGTCTTACCTTTATACTTCACTCTCTTTCTGTTTTCTTCTGCCCGTTTTTTTCTTCATGGCGCATGCTTGTCCGGTATCAGAAATTGTTCATTTGGCTCAAATGTCCAGTGTGTTGAGCGTCGTATTTGACCATTTTGACAGTGAGAATGGCATCTCTCATTCTCGTTTCGTAGATGCTGATCGTCTTTTCTGAGAGGCGCATCGCGAGGGTCTGTTGCTTCCCCTATATTTTTTTGAACAACATCGTTGCTACCCTAAACTTCGCGTTGCTACTTATTTCCAATGTTTGAAAGTGTATCGAGCAGGGCAAGTGGTAGAAGTGGCTCTCAACTCCGCTCAAGTGGTATTTCGAGCCTTATCTTGCGAATAACGATGTGTTTTTAGGGAATAAGCTATTGTTTAGTAATGCTAAAATATTTTCTTTTCTTATCCTGCCTCTCTTTTGTATATACACCGACCGTTAGAAAAGTATCGGGTTTCTTGGATACGTGTCATGTTGTTTACCGAATTTTTCTATATAATGGGAAGATGTGCCATGTCTTTTGTTCAATTGTGTTCGTGAATATTTTTATTTTGTTTATTTCTTCCCCCCCCCTTTTTTTACATACATTATAGCATATTCTATTGGAAGTTTAGTTAGTACTCGTTTAGTCAGAGCTGATCAAGTAATTGTGTCCGATTTAATTCTGGAGATGCGTAATCTTAAGTATAACTTTCTCGAAGCAAATGTGAGTGGGTATGCCCGTCTTGTGGAAATATATAAACAGTTGCATATGCTTTTAGTCAATCGTTGTATTTGCATAATATGGATCTTTACGCTGACGCCTTGGGTTTCCAAAATGATACTTGCGCGCGGCTACTTAAATTATTCATCAATGCTCGGGAGGAGATGGAATGATGTGAGCGAAAGCTGGAATACGCGACTATGCATCTGAGCCGTGTGTGTGCTACTTTATTTACTTTCTGTGCTCGTTATGTATGAATGCTCATAGTATGCATTTGTTCAAATTCTTTTCAATACATCACGACCTTTCTTTTATCCGAGTGTATTGCACTTTTTATTTTCTTTTTTTTTTGACTTGGTTGTGTTGTTCTTGGTCATATTTGTAAGCGTACTAATGTTTTTGACCAAACATGGGTGTTTTTATCCTTTTCCTCTCTTGTGACCATTTAATATGAAGTGTTGGCTTGGTTGGAAAAGGGAATTTTGCCTTCTTCCGCTCCTGAGGCCCTCGGCTTTTAGTTCCTTGATCGAGCAAGGGCGCTTTGCCCTTTGCCACTCTTATGACCATTGTGTTTAGTTGTGTGGTCAAACAGGGGCGCTTTGCCCACTGCCGCTCTTGTGATCATAGTATTTTAATTGTATGGTCGAACATGGACGCTTTAACCTCTACCGCTCTTGTGACTATAGTTTTTAATTGTGTGGTCGAACAAGGCGCTTTTCCCTCTGCTGCTCTTGTGACCATAGTGTTGTAATTGTATGGTCGAACAGGGGCGCTTTTCCCTTTGTTCCTCTTGTGACCATATGATATGGGGTATTGGATGAGTCGAACAGGGGCGCTTTGCCCTCTGCTGCTCTTATGACCATTCGGGTACTTAGTATTTTGGTCAAACATGGGCGTTTTTCCCTCTTCCGTTCTTGTGACCATTGTGTTTAGTTGAGTGGCTGAACAGAGGCATTTTTCCCTCTGCCACTCTTGAGACAATTATGTTTAATTGTGTGGTGTACAAGGGTGATTTGCCCTCTGCCGCCCTTGTGGCCATTGTGTTTTAATTGTGTGGTCGAACAGGGGCGCTTTTCCCTCTGCCGCTCTTGTGACCGTTGTTGTATATATATATATATATATGTTTATAAATAAAAAATAAATGAAAGATTTTCTTTTATTAAAATCAAAGAATTGGTAATACTTTCTCGTATATGGGTTGTTCATGCATGAAATTTTTTTAACCACTTACCGTTGATAGCATAGGGGTCTTGATTTTGAATCCTTCCAAACGCCTTAGGTGATAATATACACTCTCCGCGGTTTTTCGAATAGTGTAGGGTCCTTCCAAATTGGTTGTAAATTTTCTGGCACTCGCATTCCATTGTACATGTTGCGCAATCTTGAGTACTAAGTCGTCTACTTGGAAAGATCTCTCTCTGACCTTTTGGTTGTAGCTATTGGCAACGAGTTTTCTGTATGCATCAGCGAAGCGTTCGACGCGAGTTCTTCTTTTTTCGATTGTATCAAGGTGGGCGAAATGACTGACCTCGTCCGGCGTGGTATGACTTTCCATGGCGACTCTCGCTGACAGAATAACGATTTTTGCTGGTAAGATAACATCCTCCCTATAATCCAAGGAATAAGGTGACGCCCATGTTGAGCTGTGCTTAGATGTGCGATCCCCCACAACGCCAGTGGAAGTTGCTCGTGGCATTCCCTATGGTGATCATGCACAATCCTGCTTAGGATTCTTATAAGGGTCTTGTTAGTGGCATCCTCTTGGCCATTCCCTGAGGGTAGTACGGGGTAGATGTATGTAATCGGGTGTTGTACTCCTCTAATAAATCATAAACATCTTTGTTGACGAACGACTTGGCGTTGTCGGCCCTGATGATCATTGGGGCTTCGAATATGCATATTATATGTTCATTGATGAACGAGGTGATGGTTTCCCCTGCGTAGTCTTTCAAAGGAATTGCTTTTACCTATTTTGAACTATACTCGGTTGCGGTAATGATGTACTTTTTCCGCTTGGAAGAATTTGGATTTATTGTTCCGATCAGGTCCAAACCCCAGTTGTAGATTGGCTAGGGCGTGACGATATTGTGTACCTGGGTATGAGGTGAATGGATCAGTGGCCCGTGAGTTTTTAAACTCAAGCATTTCCTCACATTGTCATTGTGTCGCTTTCCATAGTTGGCCAGTAGAAGCCGCCTTCATAAATTTGTAAGAATCATTTGCACATCCCTTGATTTCTGCATCGTGTGACTTGGTCATGACCTTTGTCGCTTATTTTTTGGATAAGCATCTCATGATTGCATTGCCATAACTTCTTCTATACAAAATTCATTCGTTAATAAAAAACTGCCTGATTTCTTTTGTATCTTGAGCGTCGTCCGTCTGTATTTTGGAAGTTTACCATGTTGTATGTAGTCCACATACGGTTGTCTCCATTCTTCCTCTTACACCATGCATACCTCTGATGGCTGTGGCGGAGCTTGGAAGTCCTTGTAACTGTCTTGAACGGCTGCTATTTGGCCGCACACTTGGCCAATATAATCCTAGTCTCTGTAAACGTCGGTATAATCAAATGCTACCAGTTTGTCTGTATGACTCCTCATGTATCCTATGTATTGTTTCTTCTGCTTCTTTCTTGATCAAGTATCGTGCCAGCGATCCACCAGGCACTCTGTGGTAAAGAGCTCCTCGAACCGTCAAGAATTATTTTAACACCTTTAACGGGATAGCATGCTCCCGTCGACCTTTTCCAAGTCCTCCAAGTATACCTTTTTGCCAGTCATCCATATCTTCAAAAGCCATGTCTTCTTTCCATGTGCTCGACAGTTCTCTTCGTTTTACTTTCACGGTTCCCTCCCCTTTGTTATTTAGATGGATCTTTTCCGCAAGTGTAGCTAACGCGTCTGCCTTCCTGTTGGAGTTCTTTCCCGTGTGGTCTACCATAGTTAAACCCATTTTCGTCATTAGGCTCTGTGCCTCCACTCGATATGGCGCTAAATGTGTTTCTTTTACCTGAAACTCTCCGTTCACCTGGCAGGGGACTAGCTTGGAATCCCCTCTTATCTCCAAGTCTCCGAGATCGAGCTTCTTGGCTATTCTTAACCTAAATATCAATGTTTCATATTCGACAACATTGTTGCTGCACTGAAAGTCCAGCTTAAAAGCATAGGATACGAGATCTCTTAGGGGTTTCAAATACAATACCCACTCCTCCAAACTTTTCATATGAAGATCCGTCGAAGGACATGATCCGTGGATTTTCTCCTTCCGCTCTCGTCACTTCCCCTAACACGTCATCATGGATGAGCGTGTCGTCTTTTCCTGGGACGGCTGCTAATAGATCGGAGATTGCTTGCCCGTTGAATCGTCGTGGTTTCTAGTATCTTAATTCGAACTAGGATCATTGTAGAAGCCACCTTGTAGTCCTTCCTGTTAGGAATGGTTTTCTTCTAAGTATGCAATGGGGTTTGTTGCCGCAACGATGATAGTTTCATTCATTAAGAGGTATGAACTTAATTTTTGCGCCGCATATATCAAGGACACACACGCTTTCTCGACTTTCAGGTAACGCAGTTCAGGTACCTTTAAAACCCGGATAATATAATAGATGGGCAACAGGTTATCGTTTCCTCTATCCTGCGCTCAGACTATGCCTATTGCCATACTTGTGAAGGCGGTATATAGATGAAGAGGCTCTCCCTTGACGTGTGGTCGGAGCACTTGAGGTTTAACTAAACATTGTTGGAGCTTGTGAAAAGCGTCCCGTTGCATTTATCCCCACTCAAAACAAGTGTTCTTCCTTAGCATTGGTAAGAACATGGTTAGGAGTTGAGCGAGGCCCGGGACGAAGCGTCCTACATATGATATCCTTCCAATGAAGGTTTGTAATTGTTTTACATCTTTGGGAGGTGACATCGTGGTTATATCTTTCACCTTGTCTGGGTAGACCCGTATCCTCTCGCTTGTCACCATGAAGCCTAAATTTTTTCCTGAGGTCACCTCGAACGCGCATTTCAGTGGGTTTATTTTCAATTTGAATTTATGACACCGTTCGAACGCTTGCCTCAAATGAGTGATGTGATCTTCCCGTTTTTTTTATTTGATTACAATGTCATCTACATATACTTCAACTATTTGATACAGAAGATCGTGGAAAATTAGTGTCATTTCCCTCTGGTATGTGGCTCCGACTTCTTTAGTTCGAAAGGTATAAAACATAGTAAAAGTCGTTGTATGGTCTTTGAAATGTCGTTTTAAAAGCGTCTCCTCTTACCATCTTGATCTGGTTATATCCGCTGAAACTATCCATGAATGAAAACATCCCGTGTCCTTCTGTAGCGTCTACTAAGGCATCAATACATGGGAAGTCATCTTTCGGACACGCTTGGTTGATGTCTCGATAATCCACACAACATCTGATTTTTCCATTCTTCTTGACCATCAGTACGATATTAGCTAACCATGTAGTGTGCTAGATGGGTCTTATGAACCTGGCTTCTAGCAGCCACTTTACCTCTTCTTTAATTGCCAGGGCGGTTTCTTATGAAAACTCGTGACTTTTTTGCTTGACCAGTCGAAATTCAGGCGACACACCTAGGTTGTGGGTGACAAGGTTGTTGTCCAGGCCTGGTATATCATCATACTTCAATACGAACATTACTTTGTATTCAATCAGTATTTCGATTAACGTGCTTCTTTCCTTATTGGTCAAACTCTTGCTTATTTTGATGAAGCGTTGTTCTTCCTCTATCATGATGTTGACTTCTTCCATCCTATCTGCAGTCAGATCCTCTATGACACGCTCTTCTAGTGACCTTTTTATGTCTTTTCCTATCTCGCTCGAAGACGATTCAGCCACTTCATCTATTCCTATCTGCATGAATGTGCGTTGACCGATTGAGGTCAACGCACATTCATGCTCAGAATCGGGAGTTTCCTCGGCTAATTTCTATAAACGGTATACATGCCCTCCTTCCGGTTTTGAGAAGCGTCGGAACTGGGAGTTCCCTTACAGCTTTTGCTTCTTTGGAAGGGGACTAACCGTCATTCGTGATGGGATAAATACTGATTTTACGGCCTTCTCCTGGGGGGATGATTCATCTTTCCATTCGGGGAGCGTGGTAAAAAAGACTGCTGGTGCCTCCGGTTCATTTGATATATCATAGAACACACCGTCTTCCATGTATGCCTCTAATGGTCCAAAAGGGTTACTGGTTGCGGCGATCCGGTGCTGCTTTCCCCCTATGTTTGTTTTTACGCATTGGTGGTAAGTCGGAGCTACTACCTTATGATTGAGCATCCACCCCCGTCTGAGTAACTCGTGGAAGGTCGTGTCGTCTTCCAACACATAAAATGGCGTCAGAGCCATTATCGGTCCGATTCTCACTACTAGGATGATGACGCCTATGGAGGTTTGGGTGTTGCCCCCAAAACCCTTCACTTTAGTTGCGTGCATCCGAATGGCCGGTCGTTGCACACCTAGGATCTCCAAGGTGTGAAAAGAAATCAGGTTCAAAGACGCGCCTCCATCAATGAACGCTCTTTTCAGCTGTTGCTTATTGATAGTCGTCGTTAGGCAAAGTGGTCGAAGGTGCTCTCCTGGGTAGCAGATGTCTTCATCGGTGAATATAATTTCCCTTTTCGTTATCGGGTTGTATGGATTGTCGGCTACTATTACTGCGATGGCTTTCATCGTTTCTCGAGTCTGATTCTCACTGAAACCTAACGAGTCAAAAAATTGTTGAGTTAGAATCATTTTTGCGAATTTTCTAGCTACGCTTTCAGTTTTATCAAAAGTTGCGGCTTCTTCTTCCGATTCACATACCTCTTCGTCTGTCATCTACCAAGGTTTCCAGGTGTCTTTCGTCGGGTTGTATAATAGCATTATAACCTGGTGTTGGGGAAGCTGATTCTCGTTGATCGCTTAGTTTCCAATTTTATTTCTCCCGTGTTTCTCTTTCGATTAAAAATCCCTCGGGGAAAGAAGCACTCCTGTGTCGGGTGATCCACTCGGCGATGATAATGGAAATATCTGGCATTTTTCTTGTCGACTTTGTTGATGTCTACCACTGGCGGTAACGTTACTTCACGGTTTATTACCCATTGCTCAAGCACGTCGATTATCTGCTCCCGGCAACAGGGAATAGGTGGAAACCGATTCAGATTTATTTTGGGCCCTTTGTTTCCTCGCCCCGCGTTGTAGGGATGAAATGCAGAAGGCCTTCTTGTGTCTTGATTAGTTATCGTGCGATTGTTGAATGTCGATGACAACACAGTATTGACTGAGTGTTGCCAAGTGTGATCCATGCTCCCTAGATTCAGAGTGTCAGTGCAATCCGCTATTCTTGCGACCGCTTCTTCTAATTCCACGAATGTTTGAAGCTTGAAGTTAGCGAGATTTTATTTGAACATGGATGTCATTCCCCGCACACAGATATCTACCAGAGTTTCTTCCTTGTTGTCCTCGTGGAATTTAAGAGAGAGGTTCTGAAATCGCGTGATGAATTTTTCGATCTCTTCTCCAACCCTCTGATTACATCTGCTAAGATCAATCATAGTGACTTTCTTCTTTGCCGAATATAAATTTTTTAAGAACAGTTAACTCATTGCCGACCATGACTCTATGCTTCCAGGCTTTAGGTTGTCATACCAGGTGAAGGCTGTGTATGACAGCGACTTCGGGAATTCCCTTAAACATAAACTCTCATTAGTCGAGTACGCGTCCATCATTGACAGGAATCGACTAAGGTGTTCACGGGTGTTTCCCCTCCCATCATAGGTTTAAAACTTCAGAGACGTGTATTCCTCCGGATACTGATATTCGGCTACTTCTGAAAAAATATGGTATATTCATAGAATCATAGCTATCATGCTTTACTACTCGGTAGTTCTCCTCCAGGTATTTAACAATTGCCTCCTGCGAGACTCTGTGGGAAGACCCCTATGCGTTGGCTACCCTCTTTGTTGCCTCCTTGCCTGTTGCACCTTCCTCTTCTTCCGTTTTTCTTATAAGCTTTCGAAGATCCTATTGGTGTTGAGCATGTCCCTCCATATCAGTCTTCATATCTTGTAGAGTTTGATTCTGTTGGGGTGTGTCTCCCTTTGCTTGTTGTTTGTCCTTGTTAGTCGTTGTTCATGGCTTCTCCGTGTAAGAGGTATGCACGATCGGAATGTTGACAATGGCTCACATTGTTGGTTCTTCGTCGCTCATGTCCCCCTATTCTAGTATTACATCATCTTTGGCCGGATGGTTAATAGGTGCAATCGGGTCGGTGCTTCCTGGGTGCATCTTGCTGGACAAGAGGCAAGCCTCCCACTTTACTCGCCAAATATTTTAGGGTAATCTCATAATGGGGAGACCAATTCTAGTCACATCACGAACTACACATTTTTCAGTTCGGTAAGAGAGAGAAGACCCCTTTTTTGGTACTATTCCTTTTCCTTTTATAAACTTTCTTTCTTTACCTCCTCCTGACACATGCCCTTTCCAAACCCCTTCTTATTACCAAAGTGCCATCTCCTTAATCCTACCCCTAACTTCTCATTTTATCCCTCCCTTATCATATATTTCAATGGATGTACCACTAGGAACTTGGGTTTAGTCCCCAAGTTTTCAAGGCAATAGTGTACTCAGGCCCATATAATAGGTGATTCCCCTTATCAATGGGTATTCATTTTTCAAGTATCAATTATATGCATTTGAGTATGTTACAACGTTTATAACAATGGTTTGGGTATACCAAGTCTCTTTCTTTTAAATATGCGAATGATTATTATTATGATCCGGAGCTGGAGTAACTTCATCATTGTTATAAGAAATTCTGAAAGGTTGTTTATCTTCATAATCATTATCATTAACATAGACTTTATCGACTTTAGAACTTTCAGAATGATTCCGGTTTTAGGGACAAACTTCTTCCTTAACTCTGTTTTCACCGAGTTGAGCAACTAGTCTTTTTAAGTTCTCCATATTCCTTTGAATTTCTTGGTGTGATTCTTCCCAATTATAATGTTGTTAATTTTGTTGTAGTACACATCAACTAGTCTTTTTAAGCTCTCCCATAATAGTACACATCCGTTCTGCCAAACCAGAAAATTTATGATCAAGTGCATAACTATCCTTCCATCCTTGTGATGGTTCATTTACATACCCACCATAAGGTTATGATTACGTATGATAATATCCATAAGGTTCTGTGGGATATTGATCATAACCAAAGGAATGATTCTGATTATTTCCCTGATTTGGTTGGTGGTTATCATAAGACTAGGATTGAAAACCATATTGATTACTATCAAATTGATTACCACTGTGATATCATGGATGTTGTACACCGTACATGTTATTTCCAAATGGAAACATGACGATGATACAAAATTATAATAATTAAAATTGACTAAACTAAAAAAATAAAAAATAAAATAAATTATGCACACGAATTTTTATAAGATTTACCTCACGTTCTAGACTGGCTATGAATACTATTAATCCATTATGAGCACAAAACAAAAATAATAAACAAAATTAATTAAGGATGCCTAAAAAATAATCTAAAGACACCACAAAATCTAAAAAAGAAATTTCTAATAAAACTAAGAAAATTTAAGACAACTAAAAGCTACCGACTGCTCCCCGACAGCAGCGCAAAAATTTGATGCTAGTTGTTTACACAAAAAATCAATTTACTTATGTTCCACACAATTAACTGGTAATATAGTGGTAATAAGTTTGTTCCCACGAAAAGTAGGGGATTTTTAGTTGTTAAAAATATAAAAAGGGGGATTTTTGGGTTGTAAAATAAAATAAATAAATAAATAAATAAAAGAAAATAATAAAGATTGATTTAAAATAATAAAAAGAAAGACGGTTAAGGAATCGTTCGCCGTCACCGAAAAGAAACTTAATTAAAATACTCTTTTATTTCTTGTTAAATTTATATTCTTAGCAGCCGTAGAATAGCAATAAGCCCTGCTATCCCCGAAATTTCTGTTGTCATTGGATACAGAAGTGCTCAACTACCATATTTTATCCAACTAACCCCCAAGAATAGGCTCTCGAGGTATAAATTAATCAGACGTTTTACATTTTATAAATTAGGTTGATCCTAGCATCAGACGCATTGGCTCGGTCTGCTTAATATTGTCATCTCTATACACAATTAACAGAATCCCTTTGTCATATTTGCGTCGTATTACTTGTGTAAAGAATTGAGTGACAATTACACATATCACACAACTTAATACTAGTAGAAGAATTATTATTAGGTTGATTCAGATGGCCAATTAAATAACCAAATAATAATCCTTAAACACTAAAAATAAAAAAGACAATCGACAAGAAAAAATGAAATCAAAATAAACTTGTAAAAATAATTAAGATCTCATTTTCTTAGGACTTTGAAACATCCCTAATCAATAAAAGAATTATCTAGACATGCTATGGAGTTTTTAACAATAAAAGAAAAGAGAAAAAAATAAAATGAAAACTAAAATAAAAAGCTCACTTTTAAATCTAGGAAAAAGCTCTCCTCCAAAAAAAAATTGATAAATTGTAGAGAAAATTGTGTGTGAAAGTTGTATCTAGGCCCCCCCTTTTATAGGTTTTTGTAACTTCCTCTTGATGTCTATCCAACTAAGAAACCTGATAACCATCAAATATTCTTACCTCCTTATGATCCGTATTTAGGTGTTGATGGTGGATTTTTGACAAAGGGTAAAACAGCCAACTCGGGTAATTTTTCTATCCAGGGGTAAAATAGTCATTTTACATATCCAAGGACAAAATGGTCATTTTATAATTAGAGGTGAAAAGTCATATTCATCAAGATTTTGACCAGGGGTAAAATAATTATTTTACAAAAAAATCGAGCGAAAAGGGCACAATGGTCATTCTGAGATTTCACACTATTCTCGAATAAATGTGCTACTAAATGCATCATACTATCTAATTGCAGAGTCGCATCAACCATAAACTCAAGATTGCAAACTTCCACGAATGAATCTCTTGAAGGTGTTCTGTATGCACCGCATAAAAGTTAGGCATAAATGCCAAACAATTAAATCTTACAAGACTAAGAAACCCTAAATAGGCCATAGTCATGGTCATAGCATTATTCAATGTCAATAAATAATAGCATATAGGCTATATCCCTAACAATAACAAGTACAGGATTTAGTAATCCCTAGCCATGCTTCTAGCACAAATGTGCCAAAATAATCAAAGCAACCAAGTTGAGAAGCCATGCAAAACCATTGCTAGAGCGCTGGCCATAGCGCCAAGGCCAAGTACCAGCGCTATCTCCAGCGCCGGGAGCCTACATCGCTAGCGCCAAGGCCAGGCCTAATGCTAGCGCTAGCGCCAAAGCTAGCTCCCCACCCACGCCATTGCTATGCAACTGCCGCGCCATTGCTATGCCTTGCTGCTGCCATGCATTATTCGCTCAAGCTAGCACTATTATTTTCCAAGCTGCACCATTTCTCTCTCTCGCTCAACCTAACACCATTACTTAATCCATTACTACGACAAAATTGGCATAAAGTCAATTACAAATATTATTTTACAATAAGGCTCATGGATTTGAAGCCATGGCCCCACTAACTCCTACGAGACATCAAATCATATTACAATAGGGGGATAAAACATGGGGTTTGGTCTGGAGGTTTACAGCAACATGGGCGTGGCAGACACCCCATGACAAGGAATTTATAAAGTGAGTGGTAAGTTTGAGCGGTTGTAGAGATAATTGAGTAATAATTTGGAAGATTCCAAAAACTTCCCAGGATGAGGTGGACGGTTATTCTCATAACCTCCACTTATCCATCTCCCCACAACTACCACTATTTCACAAGGAAAGTGTGTGGTTTTAAAGGTTATAAATAGGTTGCTTAGCCAATTCCAAATACATAACAGAACGAGAATAACAAGAGAAATAAGCCAGAGAGAGTCGAGAAGAGATGGAAAATCATTCTCAAGATCTGATATTTTTCCACCATAACACACAATTCTACACACAATTCCTTCAACTTCCTTTGCTTCCCTCCCCTAAGGTCAACCCATATCCTCTCTTTGCAACTGAAGCTTAACAAATTCAGACTTTCTACTTGTCTGGATTTGTTTTGTATGATTTTGTTCCTCGAACCTAAACAAAGTACTTCTACAGTACATTGTTTTTCCTAGGAGCAATTTTTAGGTACAAACAATTGGCGACCACAGTGGGAGATCAACCTCTCGGTTACAAATTCATTATTCAATTATCAAAAAGAGAAATGGTGGATCCTAGATCTAATTCAGTTATCAAACTCAATTCAGGTTCAACAACCATTCTTAATTTTGGTGTTACATTTCTCAAAATGTTTTCATCAAAAACACCAACACTACTCTTTCAAATAGTGCTACTGAAAACATCATGAACAATGTCTGTCATAGCAGTGTTCTATAAATAAAGCCACATGGAGTGTTTCCTTCAAACAAACGCATCAGAAAAAAGCTCGCTCGTGAATTTGAGATTGAAAAGACACATCACCAACATCAAGGCTCATGGTAATCTTCAATCCTTCACCTACAATTTCATCTCTCTGATTTGGTCCATTCTCCCCCTAAAAATAAGGACATTGTAGAGATAATGAGCCAAAACAGCTTAAACACAAGGAATTAAAACATATATCATAAAGTTCATAAAATATGTCCATTATAACCCTAAAAATTCCTTAAAAAGTTTTATGGGTCATGGCATATGGTTTAGTTTATATGGGCCATTTTGCGAAAATATCGTAAGAAACGTTTTTACATAACCTTCCGGAAGAACTGAAATTGGCGCTAATTTGTGAGTGTTTTGGAGATGATTTATATACCAAATGATTCATATGGATGATTACTATAGCATTCTAAATGGGCGCGCCAATCGGAGAAGCGAGCTAATAAGGGAGGACAAAACAGTCGATTACATGACATCTGAAAACAACAGAATTCTGCCTGGAAAAGTTATGTACGGTCAGTGTCATGTATCTTTCACCTAGAAAACGACCTCCAAATTAATAAAATTCTTTTGGAGAAGTTAGATTTATATCTTAGATAAATAATGAGAGGTCAAAAACCTCATTCCGACTTCGGATGAAGATCCTACGTCCATTACGACAAGAAAACCTGAATCTGAAATTTTCTGACAGCGAAAATCGCCGAAATTTTACATGAAATCATACATGGTTCTACATGTTTGGGGTTTGGAGAATTATAATTATGTTATTATGGTTCTAAAACAATGCAAGAGACTTACTTGGAGCTCCAACAAGTTATTAGAAGCTGAAGGAACTTCATAATATGATTTGCTACCGAGTACTTCACCCTCATCCCTGGATTCTTAGATTACTTCAGTACGAGATGATTTCTCAAGTCCCTGGTCGTCGTTATCTTCTTCTTCAGAGCTTCCAACCACGATAATGCTTTCTAACATCAAAGTATTCATGTTGCTAGTCATCTAATCATAACAGTTATTCCCAAGAATCAGAATCCATACAAGTCAACAAGATATGGAATCGTTATTCAGGGATTTCTAAAGGAGGCTTTACTCACGACATAAGAAGCTGAAGCACCAGGAACATCCGGGACACCCAAATTCAAAGGGTTGAATACTCAAGTTACTATAACGAGTTACGCCCCTAGGCTATACAAAGATATTCATCAAAGACAAGGTATAAATATACTTCATACAGAGAAGAAGAGCAAGAGAAATACAAGATACTTACCTTCTTCGAGGGACGATCCCCACTTCCAGGCATAAGTACCCTTTGTCTCTTTGTTCTAGATGAAAGAGTAGCATTCGCTACATTATCATACACGAAGTAATTCGGGAACCATGACTACAACAAATAAATTGAAAATTTAATTACTGAGTAAAAGAAAATGGTTAAATAAAGGATGATTCGAGATACCTGTGTCAAGGTGATTATCGAGTCGCCCCTCGCTCCAGAAGTATTTTTCAAGTTCGGCTGAGATGCTAATTCATTCTTCGAAGGCTCACCGCGTACATTAAAAGGCTCACTAGACACGAAGTCCTTAAGTAGAGTAAGCTCCGTGTTTGAGAATCAACGTTCGACACGATGAAGAGATCCCCATCTAAATAAAGCAACCAGGGATGCAACAATTAAACTTCGTCATTCATAAAGGTCCAGAAGTGACCATTACCACCACCATTTTGTGTCCGGGAGTATCCGCTGCCAATTCACCAGCAACAATCATGTAAATCCAGTTTACGACATGATTCTGGGACGTCAGTGGATCCATAATAATAGGTCAAGACTTGACGCATCTCTACAAAATCGTCACCAAGGGACCCACCGGTATGCGTCAACAAGCCAACAGGCTCTAAAGATTGCTCATCTCCAGAACATCACCAAGCAACGAGTATTGACTGTAAAAGAATGCATAAAGGAAAGGTGATATTGTACACCCATGGATTTCGCCTAGAATAAGTCTTGTTTAGCAACTCTCTTTACAACTAGCAATCTTGCGTCCCATCAAGTCTTTGAGACTTGACACGAGTATCAACCCCACCATGACTTGACGGTTTGAAGAGGAAGATGATCCTTTTCAAAAGTTTATTATAGGGATAGAATTATCTCTACTGGGAACATTAAAACCAATAAACCAATCATTCTGAAATGTTTCATCAACCTGAGATATCGAAACCCAATAATTTCTAAATCAGAGACACTACTACCTCTCCTAGAGAAAAGCCACATCTGGTCCTTAAAACTATATTAAGTGAGTACTACAAACTTGTCAATACAAATAAGCTAATAGAGGTAACCATACATGGCATGAATCTTAAAGCTGACAAGTCTTAAACACTCCAGTATCCCTGACAAGGTTGTAAAGACTTAAGCACTTCGCCACCCCTTAGCAATATTTTCCTACTTTTGCAATTCCTCTAAAATAATTGCAGCACCTTACATTCATGCTTCTGATTTCAATTGAACGAAGTATTATTTCTTTATTCAGAAAAATCCTTTGCAAACTATTCAAAATCTACTTACTCAAAATCCCTATATAAAACCACAAAAATTGGGTATCTCAGAAACACATAAAAACCCTCAAAACTTACTGCTTAGAAAGAAATCCTTGAAGATTGGTTCAGAATTATCAGCATGCTCTTTCTCCACTTGTGCAAAAGCTTCAGTAATCACTTCTAAGCCGAAGATGCACGAACTTCCTTCAAGTTCTCCTGAATGGCTCAAATATGACGAAAAAGCTATCCAACGACGACAAGATTAGTTGTCTCACCTTCCTCTAAGAGTCGGCTCCTGTCAAACTTGAAGTCAAAGTCAACTTCAGTATTTAGATACTCAGTTGGTGCATCTTTTATCGCATTGGCATCCTACGCAAAGACACCACTCGGAGCATCATCTTCGACACCTGTATCCGAAGGATCACAAGAACTACACTTGGGGACTGAAGATTTACACAAAATCCCTTCGATGTCAAGAATCTCTCCAACCTATAAGAGACGGTCAATCAAATAGTCACTATCTTGACAAGTCCCTCTATTCTCCAAATACATGATGTAAAGAAGTCTTCACCTCTCCCATCTACGTCATCAAATATGATAGGCGCCTGCAACCCCTTATGAGGATGAGATGCATCCCAAGTACACTACATAAAATACAACTTCAGTAATCAGAAAGGAGTATGGCAGGGGACTGCTCACCGTATCCCATCCCCTATCACAATCAAGGATTCAAAGGATAGCTTAAGAGACGCCTCCGGGAACATAGTCTTTGAAGATACCCGTGGCACTACATCAGCGACAAAACATATCCTAGCTCATCCTCTTTACCCTTGGTGTTTCCAGAGGACTTCGCCTATATGAACATTCCAAGCATATCATCATCACGTCCAAGAAGGGAAAACAAGCTTATAATCCAAAGGGTTAGAATAAGAAACAGTTTCATTCAATCAACGCTCACGAAAAACGTCGCAGTTGCAACTCAACAGCTCGGGGCGCCAACAAGGACTCCAACTTCAATTCAAGTTTTTACTTCAGCCATGGTGCTTGAAGGAAACAACAACAATATGAGATATCAACCTTCCTGGCTTCCTTGCATGATCATACCCTAGAGGCATGGACTCATGATGATACTATTAAATAATTCATTGTCGAGCAACATACCAAAGTAGCTGCACCTGGGGACTGAAGGCTTCCTCAGGTTCAGAGGTTTAATGCATCCACCTTCTTCAACCAGAGTATTTAATCAACAACGGTAGTAGCGACAAGACCCCCACTCATATCATCCTAACGAGAGCATTTATACATCAGTACCTTCGCACAACTCAAAGAAATAGATGGTGGTCGGTGATGGTCAAAAAAGGATTTCCTCTTTAAAGCCATGGTCTCATGCTACACATGGGTCGATTTTAGTCCCTCCATCATACAAATCAGTCACGTTTCACTATTTTATGATTTCCAGACAACGCTCTATCATCCTAAAGGCACTATCACATCAACTATTGTTCCTTCAAGATTATTTGATATCATCGGAGCGTCATCAATTCAAAATTCCCAGTAAAAGACGACAACTAAGCCGATTGATTTATTTTGATTTATTTTTCCTAGCTGCAGAAACGTGAAATAAAAACGTATAAATTCCTGACGAGCATCAGGATTATGAATATTACTGCTATCTTATATTCCGCAAGAGAATTGAGAAATGCATCTTTAATCATAGCTATCTTACATTCCGTAAGAGAATTGAGAAATGCGTCTTTAATCATAGGTATCTTACATTCCTCAAGAGAATTGAGAAATGCGTCTTTAACTCATAGCTATATTAGCCTCGTAGCTCTTTTATGTATGCATGCACCCGTAAAATTTCAGGGCTTTACCCGGCTAAACCCTCGTTATTTAATGTGTATCCATGCAAACTATTTGTATAAAACAGAGCACTGGTTATACAAAATAACGAATATTCAGGATAAAGGCTATGACCATAGCTGAATATATCGCAAACTAAATAGTGAATATTCAGAATAGAGGCGATGCCATAGATAAATATAACCCAAACTAAATAGCGAATATTCAGGATAAAGCTATGACCATATCTGAATATAACGCAAACTAAATAGAGAATATTCATAATACAGGCGATGCCATAACTGAATATAATGCAAATTAAATAACGAATATTCAGGATAAAGGCTATGACCATATCTGAATATAAAGCAAACTAAATAGTGAATATTCAGGATAAAGGCGGTGCCACAGCTGACTATAACCCAAATTAAATAACAAATATTGATAATAGAGGCGATGCCATATCTGAATATCACGCAAACTAGATGCAAGCCATCCAAAAAAAAATGACGAATATTCAGAATAGAGAATATGCCATAGCTGAATAAAGATCACTAAATTAGATGCATAAAAAAACAAAACGGCGAATATTCAGAATAGAGGCTATGCCACAGCTGAATAAAGATCGCTAAATTAGATGCATACCATCTAAAAATAATTGAATATTCAGAATAGAGGTTATGCCATAGATGAATAAAGATCACTAAATTAGATGCATACCATCTAACTACAAAATTACAACAAACATTCAGAGTGGATTATATACAATTTCTGAATAGAGATCACCAATTAGATGAGTACCATCTAATTACAGAGTCGTATCAAGCACAATTTAAAGATTGCAAACTTCCACGGCTGAATCTCTTGAAGGTGTTCTATATGCATTGCATAAAAGTTAAGCACTTCGCGTCACTATTAAAATTGCTTCAAGTCGCAGAACTTCCACGACTGAATTCCTTGAACTTGTTCCATATATATCAAAGCTCAAATTATAATCATCTTAGTGTTCTGACGGCACCACTGCCTCAAACACCTATCTTAGTGATCACGGATAACTCGCACCTTCGTGTCTGATGGCAGAATCACTGCCTCCACCCTCATCTTAAGTGTTCTGACGGAAGCAATGCCTCAACGCTCATCTCATTTATCTGACGACATCTCTGCCTCAACACTCTCTGCAACCAACTAATGTTCCAAATACCATCCCGTTGTTATTATGGTAAAAAAAGAATGCTCCATATACTTAAGAGTACAATCGCTGAAAGAGAAAAACTTGCTCAACGAATTCCTACTCTTCTAGTAATATTTAACCATTAAATGATAAAAGTCATGTTTTATCTCGTCTAAAAGACCACCATCTAGTGCTTACCACGCAATATTAGCGCGAACTAGTGCTTACCACATAACATTACTCGCTTCGCACTAAGCAGGGGACTTAATGTTGTTGGTGGATTTTTGACAAAGGGTAAAACAGTCAATTCAGGTAATTTTTCAACCCAGGGTAAAATAGTCATATTACACATCCAAGGGAAAAATGGTCATTTTATAATTAGAGGTAAAAAAGTCATATTCATCAAAATTTTGACCAGGGGTAAAATAGTCATTTTACAAAAAGTTGATCGAAAAGGGCACAATAGTCATTCTGAGATTTCACACTATTCTCGAATAAATGTGCTACTAAATTCATCATACTATCTAATTACAAAGTCACATCAAGCATAAATTCAAGATTACAAACTTCCACGGCTGAATCTCTTAAAGGTGTAGCTACAACCCTGAAAACAACAAGTACAGGCTTTAGTAAGCCCTAGCCACGCTTCTAGCACAAATGTGCCAAAATAATCAAAGCAACAAAGTCAACAAACATAACAAAGTTGAAAGAATCCACGCAAAACCATTGCTAGAACGCTAGCCATAGCGCCAAGGCCAAGTGCCAGCGCTAGCGTTATCTCCAGCGCGAGAGCCTACAGCGCTAGCGCCAAAGCCAGGCGCTAATGCTAGCGCTAGCTCCAGCGCGTTAGTGCCAGCGCTAGCTCCCCACCCGCGCTATTGCTATGCTACTGCCGCGCCATTGCTATGCCTTGCTGCTGCCAAGCATTATTCGCTCAAGCTAGCACCATTATTTGCCAAGCTGCACCATTTCTCTCTCTCGCTCAAGCTAGCACCATCCATTACTTAATCCATTACTACGAAAAAATTGGCATAAACTCAACTACAAATATTATTTTACATTAAGGCTCATGGATTTGAAGCCATGACCCAACTAACTCTTACGAGACATCAAATCATATTACAATGAGGGGATAAAACATGGAGTTTGGTTTGGCGGTTTACAACAACGTGGGCGTGGCAGACACCCCATGACAAGGAATTTATAGAGTGAGTGGTAAGTTGGAGCGGTTGTAGAGATAGTGGAGTAATAATTTGGAAGATTCCATAAACTTCTCAGGACGAGGTGGACGGTTATTCTCATAACCTCTACTTCTCCATCTCCCCACAACTACCACTACTTTACAAGGAAAATGTGCGGTCTCAAAGGTTATAAATAGGCTGCTTAGCCGATTCCAAATCCAGAACAGAACGAGAATAACAAGAAAAATAAGCCAGAGAGAGTCGAGAAGAGATACAAAATCATTCTCAAGATATTATATTCTTTCACCATAACACACAATTCCTTCAACTTCCTTTGCTTCCCTCCCCTAAGGTCAACCCATATCCTCTATTTGTAACCGAAGCTTAACAAATTCATACATTCTACTTGTTTGAATTTGTTCTGTATGATTTTGATCCTCGAACCTAAACAAAGTACTTCTACAATACATTGTTTTGTCTAGGAGCAATTTTTTAGGTATGAACACTAGGGGTGAGCATATGAACCAAAACCCACCAACCCAACCCAATCCACCCGTAGTTTGGCGGGTGTACGCTCAATTCGTCCATATACGGCTTGGACATGGATGCATTTTTAAAATATACTAAATAAAGAATTGGGTGTGGGTGCAAGTCTAGAAATCCATTGGACACCCACACCCGTTGTGTTTAAGGGTAAATAGGAAAATTATAAAATACAAAGGGACATATGTGTATTTTGAAGGTACTATATAACTTTTAATGTTTCATTCTAACCTAGTTGTGCCGATTAATCAAATTTGCAAGCAAACAGTACTGAATATACTCTTTAAATTTTACTTTTGGTTGTTGGGATGACATTATTATAGTTTTAGGATTGTTATGTTTTAATAACTTAATGTATTCTTTAAATTTCAGTAATCTAATGTTTAAATTAGTTTTTTTTTAACATGCTAACTATTTCCATTTTTTCTAATAAAAAACATGAAATCCGTGGATTTACACGCATCCAATCTTCCCACCCGTCAATCCATGGGTGTCAAATTCGCGTGTGATGGATTGGACACGGATACAAATATAGCACCCGCCATTTTGATGGATTGGATTTGGGTGGCACCAAATCCACGGGTTCCACCCATTGCTCACCCCTATCCGTATCCGATTGGAAAACTTAACCTCATCAAAATCCAACAAAAACCCTTTTTTTTCACGTCCAAGGAAAGCCCAAAACGCATTCCTTCTTTCCTTTCCCGTGCAGGCCCAAAACATGCCCAACAGAAACCAAATCCAATTTGGTTTCACCCTTTAGATCATAACTTCTTCATACAAACTTATAATGACCTTATTCTTTTAGCCTCATATTTAAATTCTATACAAGATGGTGAGAAGAACTCTTGGATTTGAATGTTCAATTATTTACTTGGTAGTCATTCTTATGTTTTTTGACGTTCTTTGCTCCTTTTCGTCGTATTTCTTCCACTTCTCTTGGCTCTAGACACTTTGATACTTGGAGTACTTCACCTCTTAGATCTTTTGTAGTCATTTTCACTCTTATTGGGATGATTCAATAATAGAAACGAATAAAAGAAAACAAGAGTAGTAACAAGTAATATGCAAGAATTACAAAAAAATATTAGTATGGATTTGACACTGAAATAATGTAAATTACGCACTTATCACATAACCAAAACAATTTCAAAAATCTCTAGCAATACATAATCCTAGAAATAGTTTGCATGGTTTTAGGGTTGTCAGTGGGTAACCATTACCCGGAACCGAAACCGTACCCGGTGGTTTCTTGTCCGGTTCTAGGTCCCAAAAATGGCCCATTAGCAACTTAGGACCCGTCGGGTATTACCCGATTGGACCCGAAATCTTAATGGGCCAAAACGGGTAATACCCGTCGGGTATTATGTACCCATTTATTCACTCTTTACTTCATCATTTAGCAAAATCCTAAGTCATTTGCTAGTTTTGGCTTTGATTTTTTTTTAAAATTTTTATTTTTTTCTCATATTAATCTTTATTTAGGACATTGATAAAAAAATAAAAATAATTTTTTATAAAAATAATTTGTATTCTAGCCAAAAATAGAAATATATTAAGTTTTTAAGATTGTTTTTCATTGTTTTCTTAATACCCAACGGGTACCGAGTTTTTTAACGGGTCCGGTTTTGGGTCCACAAATTTAGGAATCGGACCCGGAACCGTTAGGAACCGGACCCGACTTTTATAAGTAGGGTCCGGTTCCAGGTCCAGTGGTACCCGAAGGACCCGGACCCATTGACAACCCTACATGGTTTCGATTTCAGTACAATCCACAACCATACCAAGCTGTACCTTATGCAAATGTAGATGGTGAGTTTTTGACATGGGCTAGAATTGTAGAATTGCCCTCTTCCTAGCAGCAGGAACATAGAAGTATATGCAAATACTTATACACATATTCCTAGCTTTATACCAAAACACTAAGTACTATATTTCTACTTATATATTAATGTTTTAGGGTGAAAAAAATGTACCGTAAAATGGTACTTTCAAGTAGGTTCGAGAGATCAAGCTCGAACAGGACGAGCCTAAACCAAGATATGGCCAACCACGTTCTGCTTTGATTACAAAGATGGAAAGGATTTGGTTAGGTCTTAGGGGAGGGAAGCAAAAAAGATTAAGAAATATCAGTAGTGTGTGAAGAAGAATGGATTCTCCTGAGAGGAACCTCTAATTCTGTAGGTTTTTGGTTTCTTCAGACTAATTGTGTTGTTTGTCTCTTGTTCTGTCTTATTTCGAATATATGAGAATTATTTATTTATAGTTTGAAGAAGACACACGTAATTCGTAGAAGTCAGGGAGAAATGGAGAAGTGATGACTGTGGAGCTTGTAGTGGGGCGGCGCCCGGAAAATAGGGAAGACCTATCTGACCACTACTCCTCATCCCCTCAACTTCTCTGTAACCGTCCATTCCTTGTTACCTTCTTGTTCGTGGGGGTGGTGTCACCACCCACGATGTCTTAAACCGCCAGACCAATACCCCAATGAGAATCCCCTCATATTGTATTTGATATATCGTAGAAATAGTGGAGTCATAAGCCACTATGGTTTTGATTAAGTCAAGTCAAGTCGGTTGACCTTTTAAGTCAGTGAGGTAAGTTGTGCGACTCACTGGATTGATAGCCATACTGATTAGTTTCGAGTCTAGGAATTTTAGTGGTCATGTACTTGTTTAAAAGTAACATAGCATATTTAATGGCTAAGTATTAGCTCAGAAGTGACTTATTGTAAGTCTGAGAGACCTTTGAGGCCAAATGTTGTAGAGGGCTCCTCGAGCAAGGAGACCTGCTGGAGTTCATATAAGACTCAATGTATGATATATATTAAAAGGAAAGGCGTATTTCTGGGGAAAGTAGCTAGAAAAACTAACACTAGCTACCTAGCGCAAATAGAAATATTTTAGCTATTTTAATATAAAAGGCTAATGTGCTACATTCTCAGGAGTAAGACCAATGTGTACAACTTTTGGTAAATATTAATTGTACTAGGGTTAGGAATCTAGTACCAAGGAGGTTTGAAGTTAGCACCTCAATTGTATAGTTAGCACTGAGGTTTTAGCATTGACGTACTTGTGGCTAAGTCGCTAAGTATGAGTATGTTAGGCCAAGAAGCATAATAGTCATAGCCGTTATCTAAGAACGTACTCGACATGATTAAGGACGCATAAGAGCCAAGGGTGATGGATTTGGTAGAGATGCATAAGAGCTAGGGTTAAGATTCCAAGAAGCTAGCTAGGAATAGAATGGCCTTGGAGGCACATCGGCCTTGACACTGAGAATGCAAGGGACGCGTAGGATCTAGGGCCAAGGATAGTGATGCGGAGGAAAAGCCAAGGGCTCCAAGTCTTGTGAGGCGGAGGATCCAAGGGTGTTATAGGACAAGCCAAGGGCGTCACAGGCCAAGCAAGGGCGTCACAGCCAAGGGTTAGCGCTTTTGTCGCTAGAATTATGGCTTAGGTGCCAAGATGATAGTACATGGTCTAAGGCCTTATTAGGTTAAAATGTACTATCTAATACTATTTTTGGTTAGTTATCACCTCTCAGGTGCTAGGTTTCAGCGCTAGGAAAGTTAGCGCTTTTACCGTTATTCTGGCTAAATAGTGCTAATGCGGATCTAAGCCAAATATCCAGTGCTAACTTGGCCCTAATATAAGAAAAGGCTAGGGTTGGCCTAGATGAGAGGTTCAATGCATCTTTTATGGCATTGCTTCTCAGTTTTGGCGCATCCAGGAGGAGTGACGTATTATTTATGGCTTATATTTAAGCAAAGTGCTAAAGTAGCACATTTAAGCTCGGAAGACCAATTTGAAGAGTATTCATTGCAAATGAAGCATTAAGTGATAGACACATTTTAGTGTCTAAATTGTACCTTAGTTTCTATTAAGTTAGTATTCGATTTTGCAAATATTACGTGTTTTTATGCTTTTGTAGGTACATTAGAAGAATAAAGATTTGTGGAAAAATTGGCTCAAAAAGTGATAAAGGCACCCAAGGACAAGTGTTATTTGGCACCCTAGAAGTGGATAAGGGGTACCCTCGAGTCAACTCGGTCAAACCGGGTCAAATCGGGTCAAACCCGAGGCAAATCGGTCAAACCGAGTTGACCAAGTCAACTCAGCACGGGATCGGGACGGGAGTCAACTGTGTTCAACTGTGAACTTCTAATCCACGTGAAAATTGAATTATTTTGCTTCCAAAGTGTCCCACAAGCTAGAAGAGATTGATACAAGCCTCAACACGTCAAAAACAGAGAAAAATTGGCCGGAAATCACGGGTAAAACTAGTTTTCCGATTCCGGCTAGGAGAGGGATTGTTTCATCAATTTGGGATAAGTATTACGAGTTTTATTAGGTTTGGGACTCTCCCTAGGGTTTGTAAACCCTATATAAACCAAGAGAAGCGAAGAAAAAACAAAATAAAAACCTAGAGAAGAAATCAGAGCAAGTCCGGCCACTTCCGGTCGCCGCCGGTCACCTGCTGCTGGCCCGGCCGGCGTGTTCTTCATCAGCCACCATCGGAGAAGACGACTCAGCAACATTTATATCTGTTGCTGATTCAAACTGCTCCTGTCGCCTATTCTTTCAACCATTTATTGCTTAGAAACACTTTTGTAACGGCTGAACCCTGTTCTGTGACATTTATAAACGTATCTGTTCAGCTGTTGCACTATTATTTCACCTTGTAATCAACTTTTTGAGCAATGAAAAGATCTTTTGAGCAAGTTTTCTTCACCATGGGCTAAGTATATTTACTGGGATGATGGAGGAGGTTTTTCTCTCAATTTTATGTGGTAAGTCTATTTTTAATTAATTAATTATAATTCTTTACTTGTTAAAATTGCATAGTTTCGAAATAGAAAAACGGTTTTCATTCAGTAGTGGTGTTTTTGTTTGATGGGTCATGCTGGGTGACAACCTCTGATGTCGCATGCTTATGATTTACCTCTACTTGTTTGCATAAAACCTATTTTGGCAATATTTGAGCTTAATTTATTTAAAAGAATTACCCGATTAATCACATAAATTGTTAGAAATAACTGATTCCTGATTCCTGGTTTTCCCCATATTTTTCTAAAAATCATCTCTAGTTTATTTTCCTGATTTTTATTTAATTAGATTAAGTCCAATATTTTCTAAAATCATTACCTTCACAAGTTCGAGAATCGAACCTCTTTTTACTACTATATTAAAATTACATCATTAAGCTATGATGTATTTTTAGAGTTTAAACATTAGCCGTGAAATTTATGAGACTTGAGATTAGTTCGACATGGCATGAATATTATGAGTACTGATAAGGCTACAAGGCAAATTTAGAATGTTTAGATATAATCTGTGTTCTTAATTTACTTTTGGAATATAAATAGAAGCACAATATTCTATATTAAGCATATGCGCATAAATATGCACATATATGTTCTTGTTGCTTAATAGAAGGCAATTTTATAATTATATCCCTTGTCAAAAGATCACCATCTACATTAAGTCCCCTGCTTAGTGAGGAACAATAATGTTGCATAGTAAGCACTAAATTGTGACAATATGCTTTTGACGATTACATATGCATAACCTGAATTTTAAGAGTGGAGGGAAATGTACTTAGCTTCTTGGATATTGAGATATGCACCCCTTACCGCGAAGTCTGGTTGGGAATAGATAGCTCCCATGTTCATGTTGGAAATGCCATCTTGCTGTATCCAGGAGAGGTGCATCTAATGTTCTTCCTCCTTTAGGTCCTCTTGAGAAGTGACATTATTGATTGATTTTCTTCACAATTGGTCTTCGTGCATGTTGTTGACTTGAGTGATATGTGTAGCTTGATCACGACCTCATCATCCAACGGAACCTAGGAGTCATAAAAGTCAGCTACCGAGTCCTTTTGATCATGCTCAAATCCTTTCCCTTCGGAAGGAGTCCTCGTTGATTTTTTTTTTTGAAATTCAAAAATTGGGGTTTCACTTCCTGATGTGATTTTATATAGTGGTAAAAAGAGGTTCGATTCTCGAACTTGTGAAGGTAATGATTTTAGAAAATAATGATTTAAACTAATTGTAGAAAATTCCAGGAGTAAGAAAAAGACTAAATAACCTAAATATGATTTTTAAATAATTTTAAACGTACCAGGAATCAGGAATCAGGTAAATCTAACAACCTATGTGATTAATCAGATAATTCTTTTTAAATTAATTAAAGCACAAATAATTGCCAAAGTTGGTTTTGTTATGCTAACAAACAGAGGTAAATCACAAGCATGGACTATCAAAATTAATTAACTTAGCATAATCCATCAAGCAAAAGCACAACTGTTGAAAGAAAACCGTTTTTACTATTCAAAACTATGCAATTCTAATAATAAAAGAATTATAAATAATTATTAGAAAATAATAAAATCACATAAAATTGAGAAAATTACCTTATCCATCATCCCAGTAATTAGACTTAGCCCATGGTGAAGAAAACTTGCTCAAAAGTTGATTTCATTGCTCAAAATATTGATTACAAGGTTGAATAACGCTGTAACAGCTGATTTGATACGCTTATATGCGTTACAGGAGAGGGTTCAGCTGTTACAGAAGAGTTTAAGCAACAAAGGGTTTGAAGCAATAGACAACAGAAAAATTCAAATCAGCAACACTTATAATAGTTGCCGGAATTCTCTATTTTCTTCTCTAGGTTTTTGTCCTCGATTCTCTTGGCTTCTCTTGGTATTTATAGATAGTAGAAACCCTAGAGAGAGTTCTAAACCTAATAGAACTTTCTAGAATAGCCCACAAATCCCAATCCGAATCGAAACCCAATTCCGGCCATATACATGATTTTTCAACTGATTTTACGGGATTTCTCTGCTGTTTCTCGATGGTTCTGACTTGTATGGGATATCTTCTAGCGTGTGGAACAATCTGGAAGCAAAACAATCCAAAAATTTCTTGAACAATCGTACACAGTTGAAACTCCGGCGATTCCCGCTGAGTTGGATCGGCCGAGTCGACTCGCTGGCTCGCTGGGTTGAATCGCCTGGTTGACCCGCTGGGTTGACCCGATCCAGCTCAGCCCGATCCAAGGGTGCCCCAATCCAAAGTGTGGGTACCTTGATCCATTTTCCCGGGTGCTTCGAACACTTTTTGAGCTAATTTTTCCACAAATCTTTATTCTTCTAATGTACCTACAAAAGCATAAAAACACGTAATAGACACAAAATCGAATACTAACTCACTAGAAATTAAGGTGCAATTTAGACACTAAAATGTGTCTATCACTTCCCCTCTATATAAGTGAATGGATTGTTAGTATTTTCTTCCTGCCAATCTCATCATTTTTACTATTTGCAGAGTCTGGTATCCTCTTATATTGTCATGTCTGATAACAGTTGATCAGATCAGGATCACCTTCTTGTTAAGCACAGTTCCTAGATACCTAGTCTGGTAAAGAGTTTTTCTTTTCTTGTATATTCTAACACTTATGAGCAACCGACTTATTTGATGATTCTTTAATTTTCTTGCAGGAACCCCAGGTTTAGAAGGTTCCATACATATTGAGGGAAAGAACTATCAAAAAGGGTAGTACCTATTCAAACGTCACCGAATCTAATAGACCAACTACTGTAAGTAAGCTTTTCTTATTCGATTCTAATCCGGGGAAATACCTCAACATAATTTTTTTGATCTAGTTCTGTTGACAAGAGATGGGGGTTGTGGACACATACCGGGGAAAGAGAAATTCCAGGGGGTCTCTTCCTGCCGGGGAGGATAGGGGTGTTGACACTGAGGTTGAAACTCATTCTGACCCACCAGTTGACTTCTCGAGTAGTGATCTTGGTCTTACCATTCATTAATACCCAAATGCAGGACGTCCTTTAGAGATGCAGATGAAGTCACTGTCTCGTAAGCACCATGTTGTGGGAGGCTTTATAGTACCAAAATGCTAAGCTCCTTTTTATACCAAACTTTGGAAAAGATATGGCCATGTTCCTACTTCATAATTGTTGGAAGGTCATTCCCCCGTCCGGGTGAAAATGGTTGCTGGTCTTCTTCCAATAATTGATGATATGAGTAAGCTGTCACTCCGTGAAGTTAACAGTCAGGAAATACAGAAGTGGGATGAGACGATAACCAATTGTAAAGTCTTGAAATTCAATGTAAGTTGGCTACGCCAGTGTATTAATATTATTGAAACGGATCACGTTTCTATCATAGCTAAAGTGATTCCTTCTTAAAAAGCTATATTGGAGGAAAGGAAAATCTCATCAAGGGAGTCGGCTAAAATTGAGAAGTCAATTCAGGATTTGACAGTTATGACTAAGAGGTTTCAGGAAAGGATAGAGATGTTGTATAAGCGAAATTACTCATTACTTAAAGGTTTGTTCTAGGGAGTGGGTGAGTGATATGAACATAATTTATACATTTTTACCGCTTAATCTATATTTGTTAATATCCATTTTTATGTTAATGAGTTTTTTTTATACTTTTATAGATTATATACATAAAACCCGAAACTATAAATGAAACTCGGCTAAACGGGAGTAATTCTTCATAGCATCCACCTGAGTACTGATTTCATCATATTCTACTACTGCCAACACTTAATGAAGGAGGCCATATAGCCAGTGCGTGGATAAAACAAAAGAAGAAATTACGTTTTGAGAAGGACAAGGTTAGGTGTCAGTGGAGAGTGGCTGGTCTTGGTAGAAGTCTGGACAAAAAAAAATATTGTTAGATAAAAAAGAAAGTGTCAGACTCCTTATAAGGTGCGCTGCAAAACTGAGAAGACAAAGTGAGCAGGTGGCGTTAATTAAGTCAGGCGTCTGGAAGAGTGAAGGTGGACTGTTTTGCTGCACAATGAAAAAGTGAAGGATACATTGTGGAGGTGGCAGTTGATGTTTGGATGTAAAGAAGAAGTAGGCGTGAAGGATTGAAAAGTGAAGCATAGCCACGTGAGTGTTGGTTGAGTTGGGGCGTGAAGAGAGGAGACCCAGGGAGTATCTAGGTTGGAGTATAGAGAGGGCGTACTTGGTTTTGTTGAAAAGATAGTAGGTGTAGGGTTGGAGGTGATTGGAAAGTGAAAAGAGGAGGCTACCATATAAAAGAGAAAGAAGAGAGTACAATACGTGTGGAGAGAATGAAGGTGGTGATGTAAGTTATGGGAGACATATGTAGCATGTGGGTTGCATCAGTTGGAGACTTCTTTTGTGTGGAAGTGACGTGAATCGTGAGATAGAAGGGATGATGGAGACGTGACACAAGATGCTGTGAGAAGGTACGTGTTGGCTGAGTTGGAAGACGGAAGCAAAGGTAGGTACCTGACGCAGAGATAAAGAGAGAATAGGTTTTCTCTTGGAAACCTGGTATAAAAGAAAAGAAAGAAAAACAAAAGGGGGAGTTCTGTTTTGGGGGTCGCTTTCAGTTGGGAAGTTTGGATGTTTAGGTTTTATGGAGGATACAGAGGTGTACAGGGAGGCATCAGAGTACGTAGGAGAGAAAGGAAGATGTGCTGTGTTGGTGGCGTGAAGAAGTGCTTTGTCTGGTGGCTGTATCCGGAGGTGTACAGAAGAAGAGGAAGAAGATCTATAGCTGGGTGACGACGGTGATACGGTTTATCTTTTTCTTCTCTCCGTTAATTATTTTTATGGATTTTAAGAAATCCATCTCCATGTCTCACTAAATTTGTAGCTAGGGTTTATGTTGAAACCACTTAAAGTTTTAGATCAATTAAATTGAATTATTTGATACAGACTATTTTGATTTGAATAGATTAATGCCATGATTTTATTCATTGATTTAATGAAAAATTAGTTGTTACTTCACCGGTTCTGTACAATATAGTAACATATGCGCAGAATTAATAGGATAACAAATATGTTTGTCTACTTATTTGGTATTTCATGCTTGGGTAAATCCTTAGATTGGGTATGCTTAGAAGAGCTATATATTATTTATGAGCCTATAATTAGTTTCATTATTTTCTCGCTCACGCAATTAAATGGTGTATGCATGTGACTTAGAGCTTTTGATGCGCCATTCTTAGGGTGTCCCAGTGATATTTGTGACTCTAATACATATAAAAGGTGATATCGATAGAACGAACAATAGATGAATATTCAGGAGTTATGTTTCACTTCAGTAATTAAATAGAAATAGTGGTGGATACTGAAAACCCTGGTTACCGACTCTCTTTGCTTAGCTGTTTCATTAGTTTATTTTATTTTATTATTTTATTCATAAATCTAAAAATCCCAAAATATTGTTTCTGGTTAGTTATTAAGAATATTGATTGCAGTATTGTTCCCGCTCTCTGTGGATTAGACCCGTACTTTCCGTTGTCTGCATTGTAGACACCGTGCGATTGCGGTTATTTTATGTAGGGTTCCGAAATCCTAACAGTGAGGCTTGAATTAATAATAAGCTTTTGAATTGATGTAGTAGTTTTTTGAATTTTAAATTATGAACATTCAATGAAAAGAAATGAAACTGAAATAAAAGAGTTGAAATTGAAAGAAAAGAATTTTCTTTTTTTTAGGCGTAATATGCTTTAAGCCACTTTCCATTGATTACCGTTCCCACTGCAACTCCCTTTATGTCTACTATTATATAGTATCCCCTTGTTACTGCTTTAGAAATCAAGTAAGGCCCTTCCTATTTCGTGGAGAATTTCGGAGCAGACATGTCTTGCTGGATATGTTTGGCTGTCTTGAGCACCAAGTCCCCAACCTAAAACTTTCGGGATTTACTGCTTTGTTGTCAGCTTTGGAAATTACTTGTCGTTATTCCTATGCATATCTTTTCTCCTTGGACCATCTTGACTCTAAGAGGTCCAACTCCGTAACCCGGAACCTGAGGATCTCGACTTCATCCCAATATACTCGACCTACTGCTGCTATTCGGGATGAAGGGATCTTGATCTATGAAGGGAGGATGGTATCAGCACCGTATACAAGTGAATAAGGGGAGGCCCTTGTTGAGCTTCTTGGCGTCGTCCTGTGTTCCTTAAACGCCATGGGCAGTTGTTCATGCCACGATCTAGGATTATCATACACTGTGCGACTAAGAATTCAAATTAGTGTTTTGTTGGTACTTTCCGCTTGCCCATTTCCTTGTGGGTGGTAAGGGGTAGTAAACACTTGTTTGATGCCATACTTTTGAAGCAGTTATGTCATGGTATGGTTAGCAAAAGAAGTACCGTTATTTATGATAATATGTTTAGGACACCAAACATGCATATAATGTATTCCTTGATGAAAGCCGCTATGGTTGCTCCAGTCGTGCTACTGAGAGGGATGGCCTCGACCCATTTGGTGAAGTACTCACTGGCCATGATGATGTGATCATGTTGTTTTGATGATGTTGGATTGATTTTACCGATAAGATCTAGTCCCCAGCTGTAGAAAGGCCAGGGGATGCTTACAAAGTATAGAGGAAGGTACTGTGTGTGAATGAGGTTTCCATGAATCTGACACCTTTGAACAAACGCAGCTGCATCATCTTCCATGGTTGGCCAGTAATACCTTTCATGAATCTGAAGGAAAAATTTCCTCTTGCCTTGATGTTTTCCTTCATGAACTTCTTTCAACATTGTCGGGATCTCAGGTCTTGCCAGACACCTCAAATAGGTTTCCTCGAAACGCTTACAGTACATGACCCCTTCATTAAGAATGAACCTCTTTGCCTTTTGCTTGAGTCTCCATTGTACACTAGTACAAAAATAGGCTTAGGTAATAGTTAAAAACTATCACCGAACTACTAATGTGACAGTTTTGAATTAATTTTACACTGTCACCAAAGGCCCTATTACAAAAGGTCTTACAAAAACTGTTACGGTATCATGACTATAAGGTAGCAGTTATGTCATAAACCTGTTGTTGTTGACTGGATACGGTGATATTTTTTAATAAGAACTGTCATAAAAAACTGGATTTGCTGTACTAAGGTAACAATTTCTTCATAAACCTGTCATTGTTGACAAGTAATGGTAACATCTTCTAATCAAAACTGTCATCAAAAATGTGATTTCTTGTACTAAGGTAACTGTTTTTTCATGAACCTGTCATAGTAGATAACTATATCGATAAAACTATCATGTGAACCATATTATGTGACACATTACTTGTTAAACTACACCTAGCTCAAAGGTAACATATTTTCTACAACTATCATATAAAACTTATTGCAAGTTAAAGTTACATGTGATACTTCAAATTGAAAAGAAGAGCTAAATTTTTTTTTTTGTATTTCTCTGAATTTAAGGTTCAACAAAATGATAGAACTAAGGATAAAATAAATAAAACATAATTACTTCATTACAAAAGAAGAAAAATCATGAACTTCAATGCACTAAATTCAGTAGTTTCCACTGCCCTTTTGTTTAGAGGTCTTGCTCTCACCATCTTTAGAAGAATTTGTACAGTTGTAGCCTTCACTCTAAACTCCTGGACCAAAGTACTCTCGATACCTACAAAGCAGATCATATTTCCATACAATAAAAGATCGATATCAAAAACATGTCGAGACCAAAAAAGAATAGAGAAATCAAACATCCTTTAACCTAGTCCACATCAATATAGTGAACTCGTATTCACAGAAATGAGGAAAAAGATCTGATAATGAATAATGCATCCCACTGATGCAACTACCAATCACTTTAAGTGTTACTTGATTAGTCCCAACCTACGAAAGTATTTGGCAAACATGGAAATGAAAATGAATAAGAGAATTGTTATTACATCAAAACATCGTTATAATTGTAATTTAGAGAATATACGAATGCCAACGTATCAAACCTGATATATGAAGGATATGGATATCGTAATTAGAAATAATTGTCATAACATAAAAGCATACATGTTTCAGCAAAAAAAAAAATAAAAGTGACCAAACCTGAAGGCCAACCTGTGAAACATTCTTACTCATTTCTACTGTAGTTCTCAATAAAAACCTTATACTTCTTCTTCTAAAGTAAGAGTTTTGGCATAATGAACACTCCAAATATTTTTTAGAACTACTTGTATAGCTAAAGTGTGAGCTTTCTTTTATAATTATCTTTTCATGAATTTCCAATTACTTGAATATCATATATGAAAAAAAAATTAAAGACACATAAGGAAGTACCACGATAGGCTACCTTTTTTACAATGGGACCATGGTAGAAAACCTTTTTGAAATACAAGCTTCAAAAGTTTCCCTCGCACCACACCAAGTAAACTTCTTAGGATTATCATCACAAGGTTCTGTTGTAGTTTTGGATATTGCTAATGGTTTTATCACACCATCCACTTTACTTGGGAGTTGGGTCCAACAAAGCCTGTGTAGCGCTTTATATAACAGAGAATTCGACCAACCAAAAAGATATACGCTATCACTTATATGTCCAGCCTAATTCACATGAGCGCTTTGGCTTGCTTTAGAGAATTGAACTTTGGGAAATGTTCGACTCGCTAACTTCATTGTTCCTAATAATTCTGTCTCAAAATCATTCCAACTACAAGACCACTTAAGCTTTCCTCCATGAAAACAATGAAAGATGAAATACTGGAAAAGTTCCTTATCCATTAATTCTTTATTGGACGAATAAATCTAAGAATTTTAACAGATCCTTTAACTGCATTTGATGCTGCGAAGATTAACAAGCATCATTTTTTTAATGAATTCTAATATCATGGAGTAAAATAACTGAACAACATAAGGATGTGAGTGACTACCTTAATACCAATAAAATGACATTTTGTTTAAATTTGCCTGATTCTGAATTTTTTCCAGCAAAATCTTTCCATCTCTGTTGCACTTCCATCTGAATCACATAGAACAGATAAAAGTAAAGTCTCTGTCTATTTGCAATATAACAAGTGCAACCCAGATTATGCATCAAACTTTCTTTTTCAAATACAAAATCTGAACTTACGATAATTATATGCAAATATGGAGACGGAGTAACATATTTTCTCTATGCAGATGGGAACGATTAACTCTAGATAAATTCTAATAGAAAACAACTCCTTGTTTAAATTAAACCCACCCTACTTAGATGTCTGCAAAAACATTACATATAAGCAAAGATCTAAATCCGAGCAAGAAATAAGAGAGAGAAGTAGGAGACAACATTAAGGAAGTAACTATTCAAGGGTGAAATGTTTGACTAGGATTACCCTGAGGCAAGTTTAAACCTTGATACAAATTGTTAATAACTACAAAAAGTAGTTTTTGAGGGGTTTTAGGGGTAACAAGAGTTCAAAGACCTAGACGATAGGCATCAACTTGACATGAATCAAATACAACAATGTTCTGGATGTAGATGACAACATTCACTTCAGCTAGGTACTGATCCACTACTAAGAGAAAAATTCAAAAAATAATCAATTATGTGTAAGACAAATATGTTTTTTCTAATAGGCACATCAGAAGGATCAATTAACCAACCTCCATTTCACCGACTTAAAGCATGAGCCTAGATGTATGAATTCTATGATAGAATTTCATTCAGCTGCAAGGTTAAGCCATCAGTAAAAATTCAAGAGGAGAATCACCCAAATCCCAGTAAAGAAAGAAAACCAGACCCTAATGCATAGTTAAACACAGTCAGAAATAAGAACATAAAAATGTTTGAGAGATTAGAAGCCAATATATATATATATCATACATATCGAAGAGTGGCACCAACACTAGACAGTACCTCGTGATTAAATTAAGGTGATCCCCAATTTTCATCACTTAATCCCCAATGATTGACCAAACCAACATAGAGCTTCTCGATCCCAAAGCACAAATAGAAGAAATTATAGTGATAATCATCAGTCCATTAAAAAATCATTTTTCAATCCAATCACCATCAACTAAAAATTGGGCATCATTCTTAGCCCAAAATACCCCCAAAAAATCTTATAAGGACAACAAATTATATGATATGCACAGTCACTCAATTTGATGAAATCATATATACTTGATTAAACCACTACTAAAATGAGATAAAAGAAAACAACTATTCATGGCCTAATTCTCAAAAAAGTAAAATTAGAGAAGAAATACTTGCCCCTGTCACCGATGAGAAGAAGTCTAATAAGGTGACCATTAACAAATCTAGTTCCTATAGGTGCTACTTCATTTTTTTCTTCTTGACTTCTCTCTGAATCTCTTCCTCCCCTAAAATTTTTTCAAATAGAGAACACGAATCATCACCTCTTCTGCCACGATATTTATCTCCACCACCATCAACCTCTTTTACAACAAATCACCGATAGAACCATAGGCTTGTTCACAAAATTTAATATTTTCAAATGATTATGCAACCCTAGATTTGATTGAAGCTTGAAAAAATGATCTCTACGACCAGTAATTAGGTTCACTCAATCTCTAAAGAATTCCGACAAAGAGTTTAGTGTATGCGAAATCCTAGATCTAAAAAACCTACAAATGACAAAAAAATCTTTTTTCTCTTTTGCCCCAACCCATAACTAAGGAAAAGTAGCGTACGTGTCTTAATCGTCTCCTTTTGTCTGTGTAACACGTGTCTAACTAACAACATCCTACGATCTAGCAACCCACTAACAAAACAGACCCACTACTCTCGTACATAATGGCTGAAAAACTAAAAACATTCTACGATGGATAATGTTTTACGATAGATTATATGGATAGTTAGAATAGTAAAAGTTTATAACTGTAATTTACACCGACATATAACAACATTTTTCCACAAAAACTGTCATTATATGTTTTTTCAGTAACAGTTCAAAAACTGTCACTGTTGTTCACCACTATTGGTGTGAGTTTTGTTAAAAAACTGTTACCTATAACAAAGAGCTAATTCAATTGTAACAGTTCGTTCATGAACTGTCATGATTTTGAATATTGAACTGTCACCAAAGCCCATATTTGTACTAGTGGTAGGCCAATAGTATGCTATACGTTGGAGTCGGAGGTAGAGAGTCACGACCATTGTCTCTCCACATACTTCACCATGAACGCGGTTAAATTACAATTGCACCTCTTGATCTCCGAGACATCTTGAGAGGGACCCGTCTGGATTCCTATGATATACTTCTCCTTGGAGTAAGAAAAAGTTCTTTAGGTCTTTGAGGCTAACTTTCTTCTGTAGGAGTGAGCTACTGAGTTCTTCTATGATTGGTGTTCTCTAGTCAGTGACTTGATCGTGTTCAAGTTGATTTAACCATGTCGAGGGTACAATGCATCTCTGTACCATTACGATATTTTCTGCTCGGAATTGAAGTTTGGAGGCTAACGTGGTGAGACAATCAGCGTGTTTATTATTACTTCGACCAACATGAACCACCACGGTTTCGGCAAAATGAGTTAGTAATTTCTGAGCTTCTGTCCTATGAGGGGATAATGTTACCTATTTAAGCGAGTTAACTCCATTTATCTATTGGACTAGGAGTTTTGAGTCGCCTCTTATTTCCAGGTGCGTCGTACCTGCTTCCTTGCTAATGAGAGACCCAGTAGGAAAGCCTCATATTCTGCAGAGTTGTTGGTACACTTGAAGTCGAGATTGAATTAATATAAGAATACTTCGTCGTTCGGGGAGATCAGTACCATGTCGGCTCCTCCGGTATCATTGCTAGGGGTAGTTGATCCATCGAACTATAACAACCGTGTTTATTCTTTAACAAGAGAGATTCTGGGAAGTCCCCGGGTATTTCTTCATGTATGGTGGTCATATCTTCTCCTGGGAAAGCCGCTGATATATGTTTCACTGCTTGTCCTTTGATCGCTTTGGGAGAGACGCATGTTATGCCAAATTCTGACATCTGAAGTAACCACCTGGCGGGTGTGCTTATTAGGGATAGTTTTGAAAGTAGAAATCTGATAAGATCAACTTTTGCGACAAGCACGACCCTGTTTGAGATTAAGTAATGTCGGAGCTTCTGAACAACATGCACTAGTAACAGGCACGCCCTCTCCGCTTTAGGGTATATGAGTTCTACGTCTTTTAATGACTGATTAATGTAGTAGATTTGATACTCAAATCCTTCTTCGTCTTCTTGGGCAAGGAGGGTCCCGGTAGCGACCTCACTCGAAGCTGTGTATAGGAGCAAGGGCGCCCTTGGACTGGGGATTTCATGACGGATGGAGATAATAATAATTGTTTGTTTTTTATGAACGCTTCTTCCTGTGTAGAGGACCAGACATAATTCACCCCTTTCTTTAGTAGTAGCGTGAAAGAAGCGAAAAATTGAGGTAGCCCTGAGATAAAACGTCTGATATAAGACACCTTTCATATAAAACTTTTAAGTTCTCTCATGGTCTTTGGCAGAGGCATGGTGGTGATGGTTTGATTCTTGACTGGATCTACCTTGATTCCCTCTAATATCACCTGGAACCCAAGGAACTTAACAAAGGAGACTCCGAAGGCACATTTCAAAGGGTTCATCTTCAATTTGTATTCACGACATCTTTCAAAGACTTGTCGCAGAACTTCCAGGTGAGATGCCCATGTTTTGAATTTGACGACCACGTCATTAACATAGTATTCTACTTGTTTTTTGTACCTAAAAATTTCTCTTAGGCAAAACAATATACGATAGAAGTACTTTTTAGGTTGGAGGATCAAAATCGTACAAAAAAAATCCAAATAAGTAAGATATTTGTTTTTGTTCTGCTTCGGTTACAAAAAGAGGAGATGGGTTGATCTTAGGGGAGGAAAGCAAAGAAAGTTGAAATAATTGATGTATAATTGTGTGTTGTGGTAGAAAAAATAGCAGAGCTTGTGAGAATGATTTTCTATCTCTTCTCCGTTTGTGGCTTGTTTCTTCTTGTTCTTAAAATTGACTAAGAAGCCTATTTATAATGTTTGGTACCACACACTTTCCTTGAAAAATAGTGGTAGTTGTGGGTAGATGGAGAAGTGGAATTTATGGGAATCGCCCACTTTGTCTCTGGAAAGATTTTGGAAACTTCTAGACCATGACTCCAGTATCTCTTCAATCGCTCCAATTTACCACTGTCTTTATAACTTCCTTGCCATGGGGTAGTGCTACACCCATGTCGTTGTAAACTACCAGAAAAAAAACCCTATGTTTTATCCCCCTCATTGTAATATGTTTTGATGTCTCATAAGAGTTAATGGGGTCATGGCTTCAAAACAATGAGCCTTGTTGTAAAATAATGCTTCTAGTGGATTTTGTGCCAATTTTGTCGTAGTAATGGCTTAAGTAATAGTGCTAGCTAGGGATATTGGTGTTAGCATAAATAGTAGAATGACGCGAAAACAAAAAGGCGTAGCGCGGTAGCAATGGAGCGTGGGACCCAAAAATGGTCGTGGCAGCAACGATGGCACGTGGGAAAGGAGTTTGGGGCCCAATTTTGGCGCTTGGGGAGCATCATTGATGCTCGGATGCGCAGCATTGGCGCTCGGGTGCACAGTGGAGCTTGGGACCCATCACTGGTGCTCGGGTGCGCAGTATCGGCTCTTGGGTACGTATCAGAGCTTGGCACACATCATTGGTGCTCGGTTGTGCAGCATTGGTGCTCGGGTGCGCATCTGAGCTTGGGACCCAGCATTGGTGCTCGGGTGCGCAACATTAGTGTCGCACATGGCGTTGGAGTTGAATGGAGCGTTGGAGAAGCATAGTTGGGACCTGGAGCTTGTCCCCTTTTAGCACTTCCTAGCATTGTCCCCTTTTAGCGCTTCGGCCAACTCGTGGCTCCATGGCTTTGGTAGTCTCGTAGATTTGGTTGACTTTATTGTTTCGCCACATTTGTGCTAGAAGTGTGGCTAAGGCTTACTAAAGCCTGTACTTTGTTGTTGTCAGAGCTACAACCTATATGTTATTAATTATATTGACGAATGCCATGACTATGGCTATGGTCTATTTAGATTTTCTCATTATTGTGAGATTTAACTGTTTGGTGTTTATGCCTAACTTTTGTGCAACGCATACATAACACTTTCAAGAGATTCAGCCGTGGAAGTTTGCAATCTTGAAATTATGCTTAATGCGACTCTGCAATTAGCGCTACTGTTCATATATGGTGTATCTTTTATTCTGAATGTTTACAATCTGTATAATCAGTATGTTTTGTTTTATACAAATAGTTTGCACGGAGGCACATGAAATAACGAGGTTTTTGTGGCACAAAGCTCCAAAATTTCCCTGGTGCATATATGTGCCAAAGAGCTACAGGGATAGTTTATCCAGGAACTGAATATGCATTCTCAATTCTCTTTTGGGACGTAAAATAACAGTAATGTTCATAATTCTGATGCTCGTCAAAAATTCACGTATATTTATTTCATGCTTCTGCAGCTAGGCGAAAAGCAGCATTATAAAGGGGAATATTACAGGTTTCTCCCTTATCAAAAACTCACCATCAACATTAAGTCCCCTGCTTAGCGCAGAACAATAATGTGTTTCGTGGTAAACACTAGATATTGATTTTTATTTTATTGCTATAAGCCAAATAAATCAAATAGTTTAGTTGTTGGATATTACCAGGAATTCTGATTTGGTGATACTCCAATGATGTCGAGTAATTGATGAAGAAGAAATTGTTGGTGTAGTGATGCTTGTAGGATTATGTAGCATTGTATGGAGATCGTAGTATGGTGATGCGCGGCTGATTTGTATGGTGGAGAGACCAATAATTGACCCGTGCAACACATGAGCGTGGTTTCAAATAGGAAATCCTTTTTTGACCTAAATTTGGAAACCAATTACCATAAAAGAGAGATGAACCCTATATATATTTTTATTCTCTCTTCTATCACCACCATCGACTTTCTCATTCTCTCATTCTCTTTGTTCCCAGCAGCAACAACTCCTACCGGTGACACCACCGCCCGTTTCCCGCTGGCAACTTTCTGCCGGATTCTGGCGACCAGGTAACACATTTTTTTTACGTGAGCCTATTGCTCACATGTAATATAGATACATATTTATATATATATATATATATATATATATATATATATATCATTTTTTAACGTGAGTAGCTTGTTCACGTTGTTCTTATACTCTTTCTCCCTCTTTTTTTAGGGGTGAGTATTAAATTGCTTCCTCAACTACCATTGCTTATTCAATTGCAATATACTATTGAATTGATGTTTATCTTCTTTTTTATCACATTTTGTAAGTGAACCCTAATTCTGCAATTGTTGGCTCTGACTGTAGGAATTCTTTATTGACCTCACTGTATGGATGTTAAGCTTCAACCAGGTATGCTAATATGTATAGCAATTTTTCTTGGTACTTGTGTCGGTTGTTCAATTATTGATGTAGATATTATTTGACCCTGTTGTAGATATCTGACAATTACAAAGACATTACCGCTACTGGTTCCAGTCGCGATGGAAGCGAAAATTCTAATGTTATTTCTTTGGATGACGTGCCCAACATCCGTGATAGGTTCTTTGATAGTGTTGTTGAAGAAGCTTCTCCTCTTGATTATATTGGTACCCTCATTCCGAGTATCAATAGTGCTCTCCAGCCTCAAAATGTTTATCCGCAAGGCATTTTCAGATGTTGTTTGCAGATAAGAGAATACATGTCTTCGTTTGTTGACTTTAAGGTATTCCAAACCCTCTTGTCTGAATGGGAAGGATGGTCCAAGGTTCTGTTGAAGAATCCTCAGGTGAAGCTGGTTTTGGAGAAGGCTAAGATATTTCATGCCGTGCGAGTATCAGAGACTTTAAAAATCAAAAAATACATGAAGGGTCTGCTTGTATTTTTCTCACATTGGTGTGGTCCAACTCATTCATCAGCGCTTGCTTGGGGTTAGTTAACAATAACTTTGGAAGATGTTTCCTCCTTGATGCAATTGCCATTTAATTATATCATTCCCATATTATCTGAGCAGGAGAAGAAGTATGGAACTCACCTTGTTCATAAGATAGTGGAGTTGCGGAAATATCATCGTTGGAATAGCTTGAATTATACAGCTTGGGTTAACTACTGGTGGAATGGTAGCACAAGTGTTGATGGTCTTGCTATTGATCATCCTCTTTTTATTGACGCATTCCTTGTACTTTGGCTCTCTAGAGATATATTTGAAGATTCTCCTGGAGGCCAAATGAAGGCTCCACTTGTTCCACTTGATGTTTTCCTTGCCAGTGGAAAGACTCTTCCTCTTAGTAATTTGTTTCTTTGCACTTTATGTACTCATTTATGTATTTTCACTCTTGACATGAAGACTTCCAATAGTTATTCCAAGATCCATGTTATGTTCATGCAAGCCTGGCTTTGAGACCATTTTCCTGAGTATGCACCAAAGACTCGTCCTTCTTTTCCGAGCGAAGGGGAAAAGTATGCTAGAATACTTCGTTGGAGTAAGAAGAAACCTTCTCCTGTTAGTCTTATCAGTTTGATGGATAATGAGAAGAAAGTGGATTTCAGAACTTGGGGTTCGAAGATTCCTCAGGTGATTCCATCGGGAACTTTTGCTGAGAGGTCCGATGTTGTTTTACGCTCCGGCCCAAGTGATGAGAGTAATATTGCTAGTCATGGCGAAGCTACTTTCATGGTTAGTTGTCTCCCATGATTCGTTCTTTCCATCTGTTTTGATAGTTGCGTCATTCAGTGCTACCATAATGATAGGGCATCTCATAAAATGGGTTTTGATCAATCAATTCCTCATTATCGTACTGAGATGCCTTCCATAGACGATCTTCAGGTTCTGAGGGTGCCCATAGTATCGCCTGGTCGAAGTATTACTTTTCTACAGGCCAGCAGAAAAGGACGCATTACTAATGAGTATGTTGGTTTTTCAAATGAACATCTTATATTTTTCAAGAAATTTATGTCGAGTAGTCCCTATGATATTCGCGGCAAACCTTCTGCAAAGGAATTAGAACTTCATTCAAACTTAAAGATCATCTCTGAACTGAAGCGTAACTCGATCGTCAACTTGAAACGGGTATTTCAAAACTATCTTTTGTTTAATTACTATATTGTATCCAGTAATTAAATGTTTAGTGGAGACCGTCCTTTGAAGAAAGTAAGTGTCTTGTATTCCTCTCAGTCTTCTTTCTGTATGAAGTATATTTGTATTTTACTCTAACGAGCATGTGTATATAGCTTGGGAACGTAACTTGTCAGAGTGGTTTGATCGTTTGAACCTTTGGATTTGGCCTCTCAACCATTCCTGGTGCTTCAAATTCTTATGTTGTGAGTAGAGCTTTCTTTAGAAATAACAATTTTGTAACTTGCTGAATTTGACGAATTCTGACTCCCGTGAATAACCATTATGCTTAGATGACTAGTGGTATGAATACTTCGATGATAGAAGGCACCATTATGGTTGGAAGCTCTGAGGAAGAAGATACAGATGACCAGGGACTTGAGAAATCTTCCCATACTGGAGTAGTTCAAGAACCTGGGGTCGAGAATGAAGAAATTGGTGATGAATCATATTACGAGGCACGTTCTGCTTCTAATGACTCGTCGAAGCTCCAAGTAAGTCTCCTTAATTATTTTAGAATCACAATAACATAATTATAGATCTTAAACTCCAAAACATGTAAAACCATGCATGATTTGATGTGGAATTTTGGCGATTTTCCCTGTCAGAAAAATTCAGTTTCAGGTTTTCTTGTCGTAACGGCCGTAGAATCTTCGTCCGATGTCGGAATAAGGTGTTTGACCTCTCATTATTTAGATAAGAGATAAAGATAACTTCTACACAAATAATTTATGAATTTGGAGTCCGTTGGATATGTGAAAAAGAATTAACACCGAGCATCCAGAACTTTTCTAGGCAAAATTTTGTAGGTTTTCAGCTGTCATGTAGTTGACCGTTTTGTATGTCCTTATTAGATCTCTTCTCAAAATATCGCTCCCTTTTAGAATATTTTAGTAGACATTCATATGAATCGTTTGGCATATAAACCACCCCCAAATTCCTTACAAATTAATGCCAGTTTCAGTTCTTCCAGAAAGTAGTGTAGAAACGTTTTTGACGATATTTTTACAAAACGACTCATATCTCTTCTAAACCATATTTCATGACCCAAAACACTTTTTCATGAATGTTTAGGTTTCTATTAGACATATTACGAATTTCATGATTTTTTCTTTAATTCCTCATGCTTGATACAAAATCTCTACAATGTCTTTATTTTTATGAAGGAAAAGAGCTGGATCAGATAGATGAATTTACAAGTAAAGAATTAGAGGTTACCATGATCTGTGATAATGGTGATGCATCCCTTCCACCTATAAATCATGGGAAAGTTCTTCCGAATGCGATTGTTGAGGAAAACACTTTGGGTGACACCTTTGTACAAAATGATGACATGATGGAGACTATACCGGTTAAATATCTGAACATTTTTTTTTTTACTTCAAGTTTGATAAGACTCGACTTGATTATGTGTGCATTGGTGACTTCACTGTCCCTTCCACTCACACTGAGCTGTATACTAAAGTATGGAAGAAGTTCGGCCATTTTTTCGTAGGTAGCCCCAAGAACTATCGTACTCTAGAGAATGATGTGACTCTGTTACTGCCAACTGTGCATGAGATGATTTATCTTCCTCGTAGAGAAGTATCTGAGATAGTACTTCAAGAATGGAAAAATGCTTTGGATGCGGCTGAAAGGGCTAAGCTTAATGTAGCATTTATTCATCGTTATTTTGAAGTTACTGAGAAGCATCTGCAAGATAGAGATATGACTCCAAGCTTGAAGACAGTGACCAAGGATAAATATGAAGTTGAGAGGCTGTGTCGGGAGTTGAGCTTGCAACTGAGATTTTTGGGAGGTTGGAAAAGGCACATTTTGAAGGTGTTGAACCAATTTCCAAGGAATTTTTCTAGTTTTATATGTATTCTGAGACATATGATTTTTTGTGGTTTTATTCTAGGATTTTTTTGAATAGGTAGGGATTTTTTTTTTGAATGGTTTTTAAAGATATATATATATATATATATATATATATATATATATATAATTTTTTGAAGGAAATATTGATTTGCTTGATTAATAAATTGAAATCCTAAGTACAAATGCAAGATGTTGCAAACATTTTGGAGGAATTACAAATATCGCACAAAACAGGTAAATATTGTGAGATGGTGGTAGCATGATTTTTAAGCATTATGAGTTGTAAGCTACTTTCCATGCATGACCACCCCTTCTGGCTTGTCAGTATTCACAAGTTGATAGTAATCGCCGATCATGGTTTCGGTGACAAGATACGGTTCTTCTTCAAGAGAGGCTATAATCTTCTCTATTGTGTCTCCGACATGGAAGGGCATCGGGTTCAGGCCCCTTAACTTCATGACATGTCTTCTGAGTGCCTGGGTTGTTAGCTTGTTTATCCTCAGTAAAGAAAACCCATGCCCATTTGGTCGGTTGTCAGCCAAGCAAAATTAATTCAAGTTCTTACTTCACTAATATAAATTAGAGTATAGTAATAAGAACAAGTTCGTTCCGACAGAGAGGCATGTGATTGTTAATTACTTTTCACATTTTGTAACTCTTTTCCTCAATTTCTTGTTTTTTGAAACTTCTTTATAGATTTATTCTTCCCGACGACCTTATTGAATGAATACAAAAAACAAATACACACTAAAGCAATGATAAACTCTTATTTTATTTATCTTATTTTATTTATTATTTATTATTTATTTGTTTTTTATTATTTTTATTATTTTTTTATGAGAATTGAAAAATAAATGATGAAACTACTATGGCCGTGGGATAGAGACTTTACCACTTGATTCTTCACAACTTGTATTGCCTTGATATCATAAACTTCACTAACTCACATCTTTTGATTTCTTTCGCTTTTGTACATAAGTCTTCAACATGTATATACAATTCTGCTAATTGTATTGTTGCTTTACTTGAATATGAAATTTGCTCTTTCCTGAACCGTCTTTTAAACCTTGATTGTCTTCAACTTTCGCGCAAATGTTGATGTTCCGCTTGTTGATGATGATATGTTTTTATGGACCTGTTGTTATCGAGAGAATGGTGCCAACTGCAAACAAGACTACAAGATAGAGTTAGCAATTTTGATGGCACCCTCATGATTGATAGAAATAGCACTCAAGAGATCAAAAAGTAGTGCTGAAATTGGTGTGAGGTTAGGTAGCTCATCATTCTACCCGAAATTTGCGCATATGAAACACTCTAAACGGACAATTGAAGGTTTGGTGCCTCACTCATGGGTATTGAATGATCAACAACTCTAATACTGTATTCACTACCGGCAGTTTAAGTCCATTTTTGTCAGCTCTATCCTCTCAACAACTAAGCACTCCAAATATAGTTCTCTAATACTTCTAAGTTCAGTTGTTTCGGTTAGAACCCCGTATGTAAACGTAGATAGAAGTATACTAAGTGACTCTAAAATCTCTAAAAGTTGAAGGTTTTCATGCAAATATGTACAAAAGTTGTAAAATTCTACCATTACTCCCCCAAATTTAAACTTTATATTGTCCTCAATGTAAATTGATTCCTCCACTGTAAAATCAAGATGGGAAACCCTAACATGATATGAAAAAAATAAAAAGATAAAAAGATTGAGATAGAAATACAAAACCAATGGGTTGCCTCCCATTTAGCGCTTAGTTTAACGTCTTCAGCCCGACTTGGCAGTCTTTGCTACTCCTCCAGAGGGATTGCATCTACTAGTAAACTGTCTTTTAGAAATCCTACTATCATGAAAAGCCTTTGTTTTCTCCTTGTAGATTCGTGAACTTTCATATGGATCATTACGAATCTCTTCCAGTTCACTCAATTGAAGCTTCCTTTGTTTACCAGCCCCATCCATCTTCATGTTGCACTGTTGAATAGCCCAAAAAGCCTTATGCTCAATTGCAACAGGAAGATTACAAGGTTTACCGTACACAAGTCTATATGGGGACATCCCAATAGGACTCTTGTATGCTGTTCGGTATGTCCATAATGCATCATTGAGACGTAAACTCCAATCCTTCCTTGATGGATTCACTGTTTTCTCTAGGATGGAATTCATCTCTCGATTAGAGACTTCTGCTTGCCCGTTTGTTTGTGGATGATGTGCTGTGGCAATCTTGTGAGATATGTTATAATTTTTCAACAAACTCTGGAAGAACTTGTTTCGAAAGTGTGATCCCCCATCGCTGATTATGGCTTTTGGAGTTCCAAACCTTGCAAAAATATGTTCTTTATAAAAATCTGTAACTACTTTAGAATCATTAGTAGAGGTGGCTTTAGCTTCCACCCATTTCGAGACATAATCAACAGCGAGTAAGATGTAGAATTTACCAAAAGAATTAAAAAAAGGACCCATAAAATCAATGCCCCATACATCAAAAATTTCAACAAAAATAATAAACTTATGTGGCATTTGATTTCGAGCACCTAGATTGCCCGTTCTTTGACACCTATCACAAGTTGTGCAAAATACATACGCATCTTTAAATAAAGTGGGCCAATAGAACCCACTTTCAAGTACCTTCAAAGCAGTTCTCTTTGCCCCAAAGTGTCCTCCACAAGCATATGAATTGCAAAAAGACAAGATAGAGTTGTATTCAGATTCGGGTACACACCTTCGCATTTGGTATGAACAATGTTTCCACAGGTATGGATCATCCCATATATATATTGATTCGCTATCTTTTTAAGTTTGTCTCTCTCAATACGAGACAAATCTCTTGGGATTTGTTTAAACACTAAATAATTCATAATATCCGCATACCATGGTTCTGAAACTGTAACTAAGAAGAGTTGCTCATCTGAAAAGCTTTCACATAACATGATAGCTTCTTCGTCTACAGTAAGACGACTCAAGTGATCCGCAACGGTATTCTCGATTCCTTTCTTGTCCTTAATTTCGAGATCAAACTCTTGTAGGAGTAGTATCCATCGAATGAGTCTTGGTTTTTCCTCTTTCTTTGTAAGTAAGTACCTAACTGCTGCATGATCAGAAAACACAACAACTTTCGTACCAAGTAAATAAGAAAGAAATTTCTCCAATGCAAAAACGATTGATAACAACTCATTTTCCGTGGTTGTGTAGTTTTGTTGGGCCTCATTCAACGTTCTGGAAGCATAATAAATGGCATGAGGTAGTTTCCCAGTATGCTGGCCTAAAACTGCACCGACCACATAGTCACTGGTATCACACATTAGCTCAAATGGATTGCTCCAATCCGATGGTTTAATGATAGGGGATGTTATCAAAAGTTCTTTCAAAAGATTGAATGCCGCCAAACACTTCTCATCAAAGTTAAAAACCACGTCCTTTTGTAATAAATGGCATATTGCTGATGCAACCTTGGAAAAATCTTTGATAAACCGGCGATAAAATCCTGCATGACCAAGAAAAGCACGAATCTCCCTCATTGTAGTGGGAGGGGTAAGAGCACGGATAAGATCGATCTTAGATCTATCAACTTCCAAGCCTTTAGAAGATATAATATGGCCTAAAACAATGCCATGAGTTACCATAAAATGACACTTCCCCAATTTAGCACGAGATTTGTTTCAACACATCGCTTAAGAATCAATGTAAGGTTATCTAAGCACAAGTCAAATGAATCACCATACACACTGAAATCATACATTAAAACTTCAATAATGTTTTCAACGTAATCTGAAAAGATACTTACCATACACCTTTAGAAGGTAGCGGGTGCGTTATAAAAACCAAAAGGCATCCTCCTGTATGCAAATGTTCCAAAAGGACAAGTAAACGCGGTCTTCTCTTGATCCTCAGGTGCTATGGCAATTTGATTGTAACATGAATAACCATCAAGAAAAAAGTAACACGAGTGTCCTGACAATCTTTCCAACAGCTGATCCATAAAAGGTAAAGGAAAGTGGTCTTTTCTAGTGGTTGCATTAAGATTTCGATAATCAATACAAACTCTCCAACCGGTTTGCACTCGAGTTGGGACAAGTTCATTGTCTTTATTCTGCACCACTGTAACGCCTGACTTCTTTGGTACAACTTGTACCAGGCTCATCCACTTGCTATTAGAAGTGGGGTAGATAACTCCCACATCTAATAACTTAAGTATCTTTTTCTTTACTACTTCCATCATTGGAGGATTTAAACGAAGTTGAGCTTCCCTTGTAGTATTTGTTCCCTCCTCAAGTAGTATTTTATGCATACACGTATAAGGGGTTATTCCCTTGATATCAGCAATTGTCCATCCTATGGCCGATTTATACTCCTTCAACACCCGAAAAAGTATTTGTTCCTACAATTCAGTTAGTTCTTTAGAAACTATTACTGGATACTCCTCATTATCACCCAAATACATGTATTTTAGGTGATCAGGAAGCGGCTTAAGTTCTAGTTTAGGAGCCTGCAAGACAGACGGTAGCAATTTTTCATTAGTGCATGGTAAAGAGATAAATGAAATATCATGAATTGGTGGGCATTGTTGTAACGAATTGAGTTCACAAATAGCTTCCTCAAATTCATCCCCTAATTTAAGCTCGGTTCTTGGATCTGTAAGGTTTTTAAAACCCACACTTCTCGTGATAATAGCCTACAACGGATCATTACTCCCTAAAATTGTTGAGCTAAAGAGTCAATAACGTCAATAGAGAAACAAGAATGGACGCCACTAGGATATCGCATCGCCACATAAATGTTAAAACTATTATTTCTCCATCGAATTCCATTGTCAATGTTCCATTATAGACGTCAATTTTTGTTCTCGCCGTTCGCATGAATGGACGTCCCAGTAGCAACGGTATAGATGAATCCGATGATCCATCTGTCATCTCCAGTACACATAAATCTGCTGGAAAAACTAGTTGATTAACTCGCACAAGCACATCTTCAACAATACCTCTAGGGTATACATTAGAATGGTCATCTAGTTGTAAAACAATTTCAGTTTCTTTCAAAGGTCCTAAATTAAGAGATTCATATATACATGCAGGCATAACATTTACTGATGCTCCTAAATCAAGCATAGGCTTATTAAACGTCGTGTTACCAATAACAATAGGAATATCAAAACTACCGGGATCTTTATATTTGAGTGGGAGTTTCTTTTGCAAGATAGCCGAAGCATTCTCCCCCACTCTCATTAACTCATTACCGGTTAATATTTGTTTATTGGTGCAAAAGTCCTTCATAATTCTCGCATACTTGGGGACTTGTTTAATCGCATCTATGAGTGGAATATTCACATGAATCTTCTTGAAAATGTCTAAGATATCCTTATCTTGTTCCACCTTTTTCGAATTAGCGAAGCTGCGAGGAAAAGGTAAAGGAGGAACATAAGTGGAAACAGGAGGTTTAGAGTTTTCTTCAGGTACCTCATCGGTTTGGGAAGAGTCATTAATCTCTTTTTCCAAAACCGGCCCCTTAGGGTCTTTGTTTTTCTCAGCTTCCTCTGGTTGCGCAGTTTGTGTACCACATCTCAATGTCACGGCGTTGATATTTTCTCTTGGATTGATAGGTTGAGAAGGGAGTTTCCCACTATTCTGTGTCTCCAGATGATTCAGTCTACCGGCCATAGTTCTCATCTGAGTTTGTAGCCCTTTTATCGCATTATCAGTTGTCTGCTGATTTTTCTGCATCAACGTCGTCATATTCTTCATCATGGAAAGTATCTCCGATGATTCTGAATTTTGAGCTTGTTGTGGAGGTTGTACTTGTTGTTGGAATCCATTTAAACGATTGAAAACCGTCCCTGGAGCTACAACTTGCTTGTTCGCATAGCTGAAATTTGGATGATCTCTCCATCCTGGATTATAAGTGTTGGAGCAAGGATCATACCGTTGTCTTTGCTGATTTGGGAATACTGCATTCACCTGTTCGGCTTCTTCCTCATAAGAGGAAACGATCACTGATGTTATTTGTTGTATCATCTTCTCCATATTACCAATTCTATGCTCTAAGTGCGGTGAAGAAGTAACCTCATTAACCCTCTTGACGAGTAGTTCTGACCCACCACTTGAGAATTTTTGAGAGTTTGCTGCCATGTTCTCAATTAACTCTCTAGCTTGAGCTACTGTTTTGTTCACTAATGCACCACCACCTGTAGCGTCGAGAAGATTTCCGTCGCTTGCTTGAAGAACATCATAGAAGTACTGGATGATCAATACATCACTGAATTGATGATGTGGGCAGCTAGCGACCAATCTCTTGTAACGTTCCCAGCATTCATACAATGTCTCTCCTGCCATCTTCTTAATGCCACAAATCTCTTTCTGAACCCGAGTTGCCTTTGATGCAGGAAAGTATCTCTCTAAAAACAGTTTCTTCAGACCATTCCAAGTTGTGATGCTACCAGAAGGTAGATAGTATAACCATTCCTTAGCAGTATCTATCAGGGAGAATGGAAAATCTCTTAACATGACTCCATCAACATCAGTCTCTGCTGGTAGCATGGGCATTATTATGTTATGGAAATCCATCAAATGTTTATTTGGATCTTTATTAGTCATTCCATGAAACTTTGGAAGTTTTCGAATCAACCCTGGCTTGATTTCAAATGTAGATGTCGTCTGAATACATCATTGTTGTGTATCCAACTTGTAAGACGCTAAGTCTTTGAGTGTACGATTTGCGTCACCCATTGTTTCTTGTTCTTCCTCTACGTCTGAATCTGCGAACTCACTTGACTATGTACTTGGAGGAAGTGGAGTGTTCACTGCTCGAACGAATTCTTTTAGTAAAGTGCCTAATCGAAGTCATATACTAATGGGACTTGGTCTACCCTCTCTAAGCATTCACGAAAGAAATAGTACCTGAAAAACAATTCTTAAAACTAAACTTAAATCTAGAAATAAGAAATCAAAAACAAAATAAAAATCCGTTATGCCTCCCCGGCAGCGACTCACAAATTTGGTCGGTTGTTATCCAAACAAAATTAATTCAAGTTCTTACTTCACTAATATAAATTAGAGTATAGTAATAAGAACAAGTTCGTTCCCACAGAGAGGCAGGTGATTGTTAATTACTTTTGATTACTTATGTAAACAGGGGGGGGGGGTTGGTTGTGACTATAACTAAATTATACTAAAGTAAAAAGATTAAAACGAATATCACAGATAAAGAACATTGGTTAGAGAGTTCATCTTTCCAACATGTTATCAACCAAATCATACTCAACATTCATGCACTCTCAATATTAATAACCCTAAAGCATCCTATCGCAGGCTTACTCCGACAAAACTCCTATTATCATTAAAGGCGCAAGAGCCACTCTTTGAATCCTTTTCAACAAATAACTTGGCGCAAGATCCACTCAAGTTTAACCCAATGAAAGCAATGGTATTTGTGAGTTGAGGTTATTCTAAGCAATCCGGAGAGCCACTCGTATTTAACCTAGGTTACGCTTCTACACATAATTGCATGGCAACATCCCGTCGTTAACAACTATGTTATACTACTTGTAAAAAGGGTCTTTCGACAATTCCGGATCTCAAACCCTAGTTTAGCTATAGATGTCAATGCATGCTCATCTAATTTGCAACTTAAACAAACAAGCAATCCATCATACAAGGCGTTATAAACGGTAGAACATAAGTGATATTGAAGAGATTATGAACATATGAGAATGAATACTTCAATTAATAAACATGTTTTGCAACTTAGGACTACATCTCTAACCAATAAGAAAAGTTTACTTCATCATGGATTTCTCAAAATCCATGGAAAATAATCAAGAAAGCAAGTAAATCGTGATAATCAATTGCAACTCCCAACCCTAGATTCTTGTTCCCCTTTGTGTTTTCAAGTGTCCAAAGTACCTTCTTAATATCTTCGATGTCTCCTTATGTAGTATCCATGAAATCTAGGTTTTTAATCCTTCCGGGACCATGTTTTCCATGTTTTAGAAGCCCACATACGTGCCAAAACTCCAAGTTACGGTTGGGTTCGAGCCAATAAACCCAACCGTAATTCTGGCACAAAATATCACCCAAAAGCCCCCAGGTTCACGGTTGGGTTCGAGCCAATCAACCCAACCGTAATTCTGACACAAAAATTTATTCCAAAAATCCCCAGATTTACGGTTGGGTTCGAGCCAATAAACCCAACCGTAATTCTTCCTGGATACTTTTGTATAATTCACTGATTTGATCATTACTCCCTCATCCGATGTCCGATTGACCTCATTCTTTTTGGGTTGACTTCGTATTTAAATTCTCTATAAGATGGCATGACAAAATCTTCATATCTATTCAACTATTTTACAGTTGGGTTTTAGAGATAGACACAACCGTAAATCTTCCTGGAATTTTCCTTCAAAACCAACTTCTTTTACGGTTGGGTTTGAGAGTCTAGACCCAACCGTAAATCTTCCTGGAATTCTTGTTTCAAAGTTGTGTTTCCATCCTTTCTTTGGTTGAATATACTTCAAAACTCATAAGAAACTCAAAAATAAACAAAATCAAAGCATAATGATATGAAAACTAACAAGAAATCAGTGAATTAGAGTATCCAAATAGTGCAAATAATGCACCTATCACCATTTGATAAAATTTTGAAAAGGATCAGCTTCCCATTCACATCGCCAAGTCAGAGTAGGGTTGATATCTGGGTCAAGTCCCCAAGATTTGATGGGACGTGGGATTGTTGGTTGCAAAGAAGTTGGTTGAACATGACTTACTTGTGTGCGGAACCTTTGGACTGGACATATGACGATGCATCCTCTTCTGGTAATTGCTCCATGTTCAGATCTATTGTGCGATGAAACTTGTCTGATAGGTCGTCCTAAGAATTTGATGGGTTGCTTGAGAATTTTGGAGGTACTGATGATGGCGAGAGGCGTACACTTGTTGCTTTCTTGTTGTTGTGGACCCAAGGGCATCCCAGAACCATGTCGTAATCTGGATCTTCTTTGACAATGTGAAACTTTGTATGTGCTCGGGTGTCACCCATTTTTACTTCAAGAGTGAGGTACCATAAACACTCTTGGACTTCCCTTCATAATTCTTAATCACTATTGGCGAATATACAGCTTCGTGCCTAGAAATTCCCGCAGCTCTCAGAGTCTTTATACTGACGATATTGACATTAGTGCCCTCACCGATTAGTGTTTGCTCGAACTTGGTGTCCTTGAGGAAGGCAGTGGTGAGAATTCCTCAGCGAGGCTTCTCATTATGTTTGATGACTATGTCTTCTGGAGTGGTTTTGGGGAAGTCAGTAGCCTTTTTTTCCAAAGAGTGGACGCTTGCCTGATACAACGCGATTGAGAGCAGTGAAAATATCTTTTCGTTGTGCCTTCGATAGGTAAAGAAGTTCACATACGCGTTTCATCATGGATTGGACATTTTTGTTGACAGAACCTCCGGAAAGAGTAAAACTCCTGACAGGTAGGGGATCTTTGTGGACACCTTTATTCCCCAAGCATAGCTCTCCTGAGTCGACTTTTTCTCTGAATATGCGCCCCAAGATATTGGATTCGCTAGTGGGATGGTTGACAAACATGTGGAAGCGACATTATTTTGGATTTGATATATCCTCTTCAGTAGGTGGTTGTTGCATGTGTGGTAACTTGATAGCTCCATTCTATACCCATAGTTCTAACAACTCGAGGACCTCTTCCATGGGAAAGGGGAAATCCGGGATTGTTAGATCTGTTTTATTTCATTGGGACTGACGCGGAGCTTCGGCTGAGCCTTGTCCTTGAATTGACATTTGTGTTGTCTCCGGAGCTGATGCAGTGCGCTTAGCATGTGATGCTGATTGAGGTGTTGCTTTTCTCTCTGGTGGGTCGTGTCCTTTCCAACAAGGATGGAGTAGTTTTTGCTGACTTCTTGGCGACCTCGTGTAGCTCAGAGAAGGTTTGAAATTGTAAATTTTCTAATAAGGCACGATAAACAGGAATCATACGATTAACGCAAATCTCCACCAATTGTTGTTCAGTCACGTTCTGGTCATGGCAGTCGAGAGATTGTGTTCTGAACCTCTTTACGTACTCGTTGGGATGCTCGTTATTCCTCTGAAACATTCTTCTCAGATCCAAAAGAGTAATTTCTTCAAGGACAAAGAAATACTTCTTATAAAAGACATCAACCATCTGAGACCAACTATGGATATTTTTGGGAGCGAGGTTGTTGTACCAAGTTAGGCTCTTCCTGGAAGAGATTTTGAAAATTCTTTGAGAAGTTATACTTGATTATACTCATGAAATCCTAGCGATTCCAAGAATCGAGAAACATGTTATCAAGCATTCCCGGTGCCGTCGTACAATGAGAACCGAAAAGATGAATATCCGCTTGTCAGTGCAACCCTCTGAATTTCTGTTGGGTAAGGGGGTTGGTATTGATGGAACGAAGATGAATATTCTTTTCCACGATTTTCCAGGAGCCTTTCCAAGTCTTTACGAGTGATAAAGTTTTGATGTGGTTGACTCATTTCTCTGTATTTTATCATTCTCTTGTGCATTATCTTTTGACGTGTTAGCACCGCCGGTAGTTGCGTTCTTGACTTGTTTTGTTTGACGATGACGCTGCTCTGTTATTAAATGCTCCTTTAAATCCTTAAGAAAGGTAAGAACTTCCTTCTGAGTAGTGGCCATGGCTATTTGAGTTTCAGCCAAGGTCTCTTGTCGTTTTATTAAATCGTTTATGGTTGGTGACGCCTGCTTCTTGCCTTTGACAGTTTCAGTGGTGCTGAGAGAAGTTTTGGTGTTTTCAATGTTGGTATTTTTAGGAATGGTTTCTAGGGTTCCGTTACTGGAATTACTAGTATTAGTAACGATTGTTGAACTTAAATTGGGATTAATTGCTGAACCTGACCTAAGATCCACCATTTTTGAAGAGTTGAATTTTGCTACCAAGAGGTTTATCTCCGGATATGGTCGCCAATTTTTGTACCTAAAAATTTCTCTTAGGAAAAACAATGTATTGTAGAAGTACTTTTTAGGTTCGAGGATCAAAACCGTAGAAAACATATCCAAATAAGTAGGATATATGTATTTGTTCTGCTTCGATTACAAAGAGAGGAGATGGGTTGATCTTATTGGAGGGAAGCAAAGAAATTTGAAGAAATTGTGTGTAGAATTGTTTGTTATGGTAGAAAAAATAGCAGAGCTGGTGAGAATGATTTTCTATCTCTTCTCCGTTTGTGGCTTGTTTCTTCTTATTCTTGAAATTGACTAAGAAGCCTATTTATAATGTTCGGTACCACACACTTTCCTTGAAAAGTAATGGTAGTTGCTGGGAGATGGAGAAGCGGAGGTTGTGGGAATAACCACCCACTTTATCTCTGGGAAGTTTCTGGAAAATTCTACACCATGACTCCAGTATCTCTTCAACCGCTCTAACTTACTACTGACTTTATAACTTCCTTGTCATGGGGGATTGCTACACCCATGTCGATGTAAACCACCAAACCCCATGTTTTATCCCCCCTATTGTAATATGATTTGATGTATCGTAAGAGTTAGTGGAGTCATGGCTTCAAAGCCATGAGACTTGTTGTATAATAATGCTTCTATTGGAATTTGTGCCAATTTTGTCGTAGTAATGGCTTAAGTAATAGTGCTAGCTAGGGAGATTGGTGCTAGCATAAATAGAAGAATGGCACAACAACATAAAAGCGTGGCGCAATAGTAATGAAACATGGGACCCAGCAGTGGCTGTGGAAGCAGCGATGACACATGGGCAAAGGAGCTTGGGGCCCAGTATTGGCGCCTGGGGGTGCATCATTGGTGATCGGGTGCGCAACATTGGTGCTCGGGTGCGCAGCGGAGCTTGGAACCCAACATTGGTTCTTGACTGCACATCATTGGCGTTCGGGTGCACACTGGATATTAGGATTCAACATTGGTGCTCGGATGAGCAGCATTGGCACTCGGGTGCGCAACGGAGCTTGGGACCCAACATTGGTACTCGGGTGCACAACATTGGCCCTCGGGACCCAGCATTGGTGCTCGGTTGCACAACATTGGCGTTGCACAGGGCGTATGGGGGTATGGTAATGGCGTGGTAGCAGCGCTAGCGCTGCTGGAAGTACTGCTGCCAGCCTTCTCCCCTTTTAGCGCCCGTAGCCTTATCCCCTTTTAGCGCTTCGTAGCTTTGTCCCCTTTTAGCGCTTTGCCAACTCGTGGATCTATGGCTTTGGTAGTTTCGTAGCTTTGGTTGACTTTATTGTTTTGGCACATTTGTGCTAGAAGTATGGCTAGGGCTTACTAAATCATGTACTTTGTTGTTGTCAGGGATACAACCTATATGCTATTATTGAAATTGACAAATGCCATGACCATGGCTATGGTCTATTTAGATTTTCTCAGTCTTGTGAGATTTAAATATTTGGTTTTTATGCCTAACTTTTATGCAGCGTATACATAACACTTTCATGAGATTCATCCGTGGAAGTTTTCAATCTTGAAATTATGCTTGATGCGACTCTGCAATTAGCGCTACTGTTCAGATATGGTGTATCCTTTTTTCTGAATGTTCACAATCTGTATATTCAGTATGTTCTGTTTTATACAAATAGTTTACACAGATGCACATGAAATAACGAGGTTTTTGTGGCACAAAGCTCCGAAATTTCCATGGTGCATATATGTGCCAAAAAGCTACAGAGCTAGTTTATCCAGGAACTAAATATGCATTCTCGATTCTCTTGTGGGACGTAAGATAGCAGTAATGTTCATAATTCTGATGCTCGTCATAAATTAACGTATATTTATTTCATGCTTCTGCAGCTAGGCGAAAAGAAGCATTATAAAGGGGAATATTATAGATTTATCCTTTTCAAAAACTCATCATAAACACTTGAGTATGCATTATTACGTGAAAGATTGATAGCATGGCTCGCTGGTAGGCAGCACCAGCATTCTTCAAACCAAAAGGCATCATAGTGTAGCAGAAATTTCCAATAGGAGTACGAAATACAATTTTTCTAGTGTCTTGCGCATATATCTTTATTTGATTATAACCACTGTAGCCATCCATAAATTGAAACATACTGTGTTCACTAGTCGCATCGACGAGCATGTCTATGTTGGGGAGTGGGAAATCGTCTTTAGGACAACATTTATTCAGGTTTCAGAAATCGACACAACATCTGATTTGACTATTTTTCTTCTTGAAAGGTACCACATTGGCCAGTTAAGTGGGGTGTTGGATAGGTTTGACGAATCTTGTCGTGAGTAGTTTCTGGATTTCGACTTTGGTCTGCTCCTTAACTTCGTGCCTGCATTATCTCGGTTGTTGCCTGACAGGTTTAGAACCATGTATAATATGTAAATGATGAGTGACCAAGTTGTCATCCAAACAAGGCATCACTTCATAGGTCTAGGAAAACACATCTTGATAATCCCTAAGTAGGTGCAAGAGTCCCGTCCGTTCCTCTGTCGACAGGGTGGAACTGATGGAAATGGGTCTGGGAGCTCCATATGTTCCGATGTTGATTGTCTCGAGGGAGTCCATGGTGGAAGCGGTACCATCTTGTAATTTTTTTGGAGCGTATGGGATTTTATCTCGGCCGGACTCTGTGCTATGGTTGCATTCTGGGGTGGAGACCCTCTACTATTCTCCCATGTTAATTTCTAACAGCGGCAACAAAGATAAACAATTCTTCATTTGGTGTCATAACTTGTTACAGAATTATGTTCTCTCTTGCCATGAGCGTGGCTCGACACATCGATATTCATTAGAAAATCGTGATTAAAACCATAAGAGAGATTCATTTCAGAAAATTTACCTCTTTCCTCGGTTACTGACAGCTCATATCAGACTCTTCGAAAGTTGTCCAACTGGGTAGTGTTTTTCTGTGGATCTTGTCAGAGAAGTCCAGCACATCAGTCTTTGATCCGGAAAATTCGACACCACAAACAGGAGCATAAGGAGATGAAGACCCCAGAATTCAGATTATTTTCTCGTTTAACACGGTCTTCATACATTGGTGATAAATCAAGCGGACGACCTTGTTTTCATGAAGCCATGGTCTTCCCAGTATCATGTGTTATTTTCAGGTTCTTTCTCAATGACATGAAACTTCACTTTTGATAGAATAGGTCCCACCTTGAGTCCTAAGAAGACGTGTTCGTAAGTATTAGTGTGATTCCCTTTGAAGTCTTTCATCACAATAAGACATTGTACAATCTTGTTCGGTTGGACCTTTGCATCCTTAAGGGTCTTGAGAGTGATTATGTTGGCCGTAGCGCCTGTGTCGACAAGTGTTCTTCGAAAATCAAAGTTTTTGAGGTAAGCAGTCACGTACAAGGCTCGATTGTGTCCTTTATCGGCCATCATGTCCTCCTCGGTGAAGGTGACATTACTCATAGAAAGATGAGGTAACCCATATGTTTCTGGTCTCTTTTCAGAGGCTTGGATCAGATGTGCATCAATAGCAACACGGTTCATGGCAGCAACTACGTCTCTGCGTTGGAGTTTTGAGAAATACATAAGTTCGCATAAGTTTTTTACCAGGCGGTTTGCTTCTTGATTCACGGACTTCTCACAGGTAGTGAAACTCCTGATATGGTATGGATAGGGAATATTTGATTGGGGAGGAGTCTCCAGCCCCAAGGACGGTAAGTCTTCTATGAAAACAACACTGTGCCCTAATTCTTTTGTCATTCGATGAAGGAAGTCGAGGATGAAGTTTTATGAGTCTTCTAATCTCGTCAGAGTTCTTGACATAATTTCTTGTCTCCGCTCAAGCTCAGCAATCGTGAGTGGTGTTGGATCTGGGACATTTCTAATTTCCCTCACATTGTTAAAGCGAAGATCACCGGTAGTGTTGTTGATGGTAGGAAGATTACCATTAGGAGAATCACCATTGAAGCATGAAGGCTTGAAATTGGGATCAGTGATGGAAAGATATAATCTGAGACCGACCATCTTGAATGATTGAGGAATTGGTTTTTGTAACCAAGAGGTTGACTCCCACTGTGGTAACCAATTCTTTTAGGGTGAAAAAAAATAAAATGCAAAATGGTACTTTCAAGTAAGTTCGAGATATGAAGATCGAACAGGACGAGCCTAAACAAAGAAATGGTCGTTCACGTCTTGCTTTGATTACAAAGATGGAAAGGATTTGAGTAGGTCTTAGGGGGAAGGAAGCAAAGAAGGTTGAGAAATATCAGTAGTATGTGAAGAATGAATTCTCCTGAGAGGAATCGCTAATTCTGTAGGTTTTTTTATTTCTTCATACTAATTGTGTTGTTTGTCTCTTATTCTGTCTTATTTTGAATATATGAAAATCATCTATTCATAGTTTGAAGAGGACACACTGATTTATCGTAAGTCGTGGAAGTTAGGAAGAGATAGAAAATTGGGGTGGCGCTTGGAAAATAGGGAAGACCTCTCGGACCACTACTTCTCATCCTCTCAACTGCTTTGTAACCGTCTACTCCTTGTTACCTTCTTATTCGTGGGGGTCGTATCACCACCCACGATACCGTAGACCACCAAACCAATAACCCAATGAGAATCCCCTCATGTTGTATTTGATATCTCGTGGAAATAATGGAGTCATAAGCCACTACGGTTTTGATTAAGTCAAGTCAAGTCAAGTCAATTCGAATGACCTTCTAACTCAGTGAGGTAAGTTACGCGACTCACTAATTGATAGCCAGACTGATTAATGTCGAATATGGGAATTTTAGTGGTCATGTACTTGTTTGAAAGTAACATCGCATATTTAATGGCTAAGTATTAGCTCAATGGTGACTTATTATAAGTCTGAGAGGCATTTGAGGCCAAATGTTGTAGAGGGATCCTCGATAAAGGAGACCTACTGTAATTAATATAAGACTCAATGTATAATATATATTGAGAAGAAAGGCATATTTCTGAGGAAAGTAGCTAGCAAAAACAACACTAGCTACCTAGCGCAAATAAAAATGTTTTAGCTATTTTAATATAAAAGGCTAATATGCTACCATCTCAGGAGTAAAACCAATGTGCAAAACTTCTGGTGGATATTAATTGTACTAGGGATATGAAGCTATTACCAAGAAGGTTTGAAGTTATCACTTCAATTTTATAGTTAGCACTGAGGTTTTAGCATTGACGTACATGTGGCTAAGTCACTAAGTATGAGTATGTTAGGCCAATAGGCGTAATAGTCATAGCCGTCATCTAGGGATGTGATCGGCATGATTAGGGACGCATAAGAGACAAGGGTGCTGGATTTGGTAGTGATGCATAGGAGCTAGGGATAACATGCAGAGAAGCTATCTAGGAATAGAATGGCTTTGGAGGCACATCGACCTTGACACTAAGAATGCAAGGGACGCGTAGGATCTAGGGCCAAGGTTAATGACGTGGAGGAAGAACCAAGGGAGCCAAGTCTAGTGACGTGAAGGAGCCAAGGGTGTTACAAGCCAAGCAAGGGCGTCACGGTCAAGCAAGTGCGTCACGATCAAGCAAGGGCATCACAGCCAAGGGTTAGCGCTTTTGTCGCTAGAATTAGGGTTTAGGTGCCAAGCTGACAGTACATGGGCTAAGGCCTTATTAGGATAAAATATACTAGCTAATACCATCTTTGGTTAGTTATCACCTCTCATGTGCTAGGTTTCAGCTCTAGGAAAGTTAGCGTTTTTAGCGTTATTGTGGCTAACTAGTGCTAATGCGGATCTAAGCCAAGTAGATAGTGCTAACTTGGCGCTAATATAAGAAAATGCTAGGGTTAGCCTAGATGAGAGGTTCAATGCATCTTTAATGGCATTGCTTCTCAGTTGTGGCCCATCCAGGAGGAGTGGCACATTATTTATGGTTTATATTTAAGCAAAGTGCTAAAGTAGCACATTTAAGCTCGGAAAACCAATTTGAAGAGTATTCATTGTGAATGAAGCATTAAGCTATGATGTATTTCAGGGTTTAAGCATTAGTTATTCCCAAGTTTAATGGATGTTGCTCGAACATCAATATGCATTCGAGACAATTTCAAGGAATTCAGCTGTGAAATTTATGCGACTAGTTCGACATGGCATGAATATTATGAGTATTGATAAGGCTACAAGGCCAATTTAGAATGTTTAGATAGAATCTGTGTTCTTAATTCGCTTGTTGAATATAAATAGAAGCTCAATACTCGATATTAAGCATATGCGCATAAATATGCACATATATGTTCTTGTTGCTTATTAGAAGGAAATTTTACAATTCTAGCTCTTGTTAAAAACTCACCATCTACAATTCCGCAAGCGAATTAAGTATACAATTCTATGAACAAGTACATGCATTCTAAACTGATCTTGTCACCTCTATAAAATATTCACAAAATTCGTGCCATATCGAATCAGTCTCAAGTCGCATAAATTCCACAACAAAATTCCTTGAACTTGACTCGGATGCACATCGACGTTCCAATAACATCTATCAAATCTGGGAATATCTAATGCTTGATCCCCAAAATACATTTTAGCTTAACGCCTTGTTCACAAAGAACATATCACAAATCACTGTTCTGAGCTTAAAATATGCCACTTTAGCACTTTGCTCAAGAACAAGCCACGAATTAGGGGACATTCCTCTTGGACACGCCACAAACAAAGAGAAATCTCCAAAAACGCATTGTACCTCTGAGTTAGGCTAGCCTTATCCTTTTTTTGTGCTAGCACCCAGCGGGCATCATCCCCACTAGAACAACGTCCCAAGGACACATTAGCGCATTTACGCTAGAAGCATTTGCTTCCTAGCTTAATAGCGCAAGAACGCTAGCTTATTTGACTTAGTGCTAGCTTCTTTGGCCTTAGCAGCGTCCTGGCCTTTGCACCTAGAACGCTGGCGTCCTTGGCTTAACAACGATATAAGTGCTAGCTTCCTAACTTTTACGCTAAAGGCGCTAACTACCTTGGCCTTAGCAGCGTCCTGGCCTTTGCGCCAAGAGCGCTGACTTCCTTGGCCTTTAGCAGCGTCCTAGCCTTTGTGGATAAAAAAAATAACTTCCTTAATAAAATGCTAGCACATTGGCCTTTCACCCTAAGAAGCTAGCACATTGGCCTTGCTCCTAAGAAGCTAGCATGTTAGCATTTGCGCTAAAGAGATAGCACATTAGTATAATTACGGTAAGGACCTAGCACTAGCTTACTAGTCACTCTTTATCTACGCATTACCATTTGCACTAAGAAGCTAGCACTAGACTTGCCACTTCTAAGATGACTTTTGGCTATTAAAACAACCATGTTACCCCCAAGTTGGTACATGATCACTAAACCTACCAGACTCGACACTGATCAGTCTAATTACCAGTTCAATAAGTTGCACAACTCGCCGCAGTGACTTAATAAGTCATGTGACTTGACTTAACCTAATCAAAAAATAGTGGTTCACGACTCCACTATCATTCTACGAGATATCAAATCCAACACATGGAGAGATTCCCATTGGGGTATTGGTCTAGCGGTCTACGAAAATCGCGCGTTATGGCAACACATCCACGAACAAGAAGGAACAAGTAGGGGGATAGTTACAAGATAGTTGAGAACACGAGGAGTAGTGGTCATACAAGTCCTCCCTATTTTTCGGACATGACTCCACTACAATCTCCACAATCGTTATTCCTTCATTCCTTTTGTAACTTCCACCACTTAAGAGAAATCAGTGTATCTCCTCATAAATATAAATAGATGGCTTCATCCATTCGAAACAAGAACAAGAGAGAACTAAGAGACAAAATACACAAAATTAGCAATTCATCCAAGAGATAATCTATTCTTCTCTACACACTGCAATTACTCATCACACTGAGATTTCTCAACCTCCTTCGCTTCCCTCCCCTAAGACCTACCCAATCTTTGATGCGTCGGAAAACCGACTTTGTTTTACCGCAAGCGCACAGTGTCGAAAGATGTAGACAAGAGCAAATACGGTTCGTTCCCACGAGGAGTTTGGATTAAAATATATTTTTAGGTTTTATTTATAAAGATTAACTAATGAATTAAAAATATTTAATAAAGTTTGAAAACAGTAAGAGAAAACGTTAAGGTTCCGGGAATCCGTTGTAGATTAGGGTTTAACTGTGTTCGTCACATAGGGTCTTGATTTTACTCATGTATAGTAGCAAATATAGCTACTAATACACGGAGGATTTTTAGTTTAAGAATCGAAGAAAGAATTTTCAAAAAAGAATTGTTTGTTCTCAACCTAAGGTAGAATTTCGAAGTACTAAGTATACGTGGCATAAAGAGTCAAAGAATATTCATAAAACGATTTCATACGAGGTTTCAACGAGTCCTTCTACTAATCAAACAATGAACTATACGTGGCATATAACATGAAAAATCATCGAGACGGTAAAACGTTGAGAGAGAGACAAAACATTAATATTAAGTTCGTTTATAGTTGAAAACCCTAGTTTTGAAACACAAAGAAAACCATCTCTACAAGTTCATCCTTTTGCCCTAACAAGGGAATTAGCCCAACATGGCTTTCTTAAAAGCCATACAAATTCATTAAGAAAATAAACACAAACTAACCCGACGCACGGCTTCTCCCAAATTGTTTTTGTTCGTCCAGGTCCTGTTTGTGTCCGGAAGTGAAGTTTTGTACCTGAGCTTGTCTCCACTCAAGGCTATTTATAGAGTTACCAGCCGCCTTGTAGAATCCTAACTAATTTAGGAAAGTGTCACCACCAACAGTTCTATTCCATCTGAAACACGAACTCAAACTTTCCTAAATCTCCCCTGATTTCTCTTGATAAACCATGTCCTGAGTTCACGGTCAAGCCAAACTCCACAGACAATCACCACACCATAGCCAGCAGCTCCGTTCAGCATTTCTTGCTATCACGTCTTCTCCATTCTCTTTTACAGCCACCATTGTCATTGTCGCTGCCAACAGAAGACTCCACCTGACTCCATATCCCACTCAAATCCAACAGAACCCATCAGCCACCGTAATCATCTCATGTTCTTCAACTGCCAAGCTCACAACTCCAACCATTGCAGCGACTTTTCTTGTTCATTCTTACCCATTCTACAACCTTCTCTTCTACTCACGGACCATTAACAGCCATTAGGAACCATGGACTCAAGCTCCTTAAAAGCTCCAAGAATTCGCTGCACTTTTCAAACCAAAAATCAGGTTTGTGCCATCTTGATCATGATAATCAATCACGACAGCATATCTCTTATTCAATTGTTCCAACCAAACACTGTGTATGTGTTTTATTCCCTTACTTATGATCTCAACTTCTCAAAACAACTTCCTTTAACCCATTAAATCTTCACATCAATTTTCACCCAAAAACATTCGGGAAACGTCCTGACCTAAGTTTCTCTGATCGAGCCTTGAAGAAGAAGAAGTAGCTCTGATTAGAATTGCTGGTGTCGTTAACATAGTTAGAATTATTGGTAACCCTTAATAATAGTGCAGGCGCCCCATCAATATTTAAAACTCGGCAGCCCTGAGCAAATGAGCAGGTGCTCATATGAACATTTGAATTCCAGCTACCCCTTAACGTGTGCCAGGTTGTCAATAGCAGTCTCTCTTGAAATGCCCTTTTTTTCCTTAACTTTCTCATACGGAGTCAGAATGACCTCGTTCTTTCGTCGTTGGATTCGTAATTTAATTATATACAATATGGAGGGTATAAATACTGAAATAGACTGAGCTCCACTGGGTCTTTGGCAATTCTTCGCTTGTAAAGCTCCATTTCACTTGTTTCAAAGATGTAACCTAATGAAACACATAAACTACAAAAGTAATACTAACACACGGTAATTCACACAAAATCTAGCAAATAAGTATAAGGAAATGATACTTAAAATGTATAACTTATGCACTTATCAAATTCCCCCACACTTTCATTTTGCTAGTCCTCGAGCAAACTACAAATATAAACTAATCTAAAATACAACTCCCTTTTGTTGGGAAACGGTTACACTTAGCATGTGTAACAAGCCTTTAAACCCCTAGGTGTCCCTAGTGGACGAGTTTTATCTCGTGAGGGTTTACAAGAGATTTACCCACAAACCTACTCCAACTTCTAAGTATTCCAAAAAACCTGCATCCAAAGAGCTACGAAGACATAAAGTTTATACGCACTAACAATAAGAAGTTAGAAGTATAAAGAACATTATTCTCATGCTTAACCCTTGAGTTAGGAGAAAAACACCATGTGAAAGGATCCAGGTTCGAGAGTGACCGAATATTTCTGCCTCACCAACAAGATTTTATGAATTTGACACTCAAAAGACGCACTTTAGGGTTCGCACATATGTGCAGACATGAATGAAGATAGAAATTTTGCAGACGTTGAATGGTAGGAAGGAAAGGTAACCTTCCGAATCATATGAAGATGTTATCCCATAGAAAGTGGGACAAAAAAGAACCCCTTTTTATTTTTCTAGTGACCTCTAATAAAGGAAATCAACCACTATGCAAGGATGGGAATGCTTACTTACCTTCTCATCCGATCGGCAATCGATACCACTCTCACAGCATCCAATAGAAATGTCTTCGGTTTTCAACTGTAGATGATGAACTCTTGAACTTCGTAGAACCTTGACAATTTCCAACTCATTTTCTCAATTTCTTGTTATTAGAAACTTTTCTATAGATTTCTTCTTCCACACGGCCTTATTGAATGAATACTAAAGCAATGATAATCGTTTTTTTTTTTTGACATTACAATATAAACTGAAAAATAAATGATGAAATTACTACGACCGTGAGATAAAGACTTTACCACTTGATTCTTCACAACATGTATTGCCTTGATATCATGAACTTCACTAACTCACATCTTTTGATTTTTCCGCTTTTGTACTTAATTTTCAACTAGGATATAGAATTTTGTAATGTTGCTTATAACCTTAAAACATCTTCAATTTTCTTAAAATTTGTAATCATACGCTTGTTAATGATGATATGTTTCTATGGACCTGTTGTTGTTGAGAGAATGGTGCCAACTGCAAACAAGACTACAAGATAAAGTTAGCAATTCTGATGATACCCTCATGATTGATAGAAATAGCACTCAAGAGATCAAAAAGTAGTGATGAAATTGGTGCGAGGTTAGGTAGCTCATCATTCTACCCGGAATTTGCGCAGATAAAACACGCTAAACGGAAAATTGAAGGTTTGGTGCCTCATTCATGGGTATTGAATGATCAACTCTTCTAATATGTATTCTCTACCGGCAGTTTAAGTCCATTTTTGTCATCTCTATCCTCTCAACAACTAAGCACTCCGAATATAGTTCTCTAATACTTCTAAGTTCAGTTGTTTCGGTTTAGAACTCCGTATGTACACGTAGCTAGAAGTATACTAAGTGACTCTAAAATATCTAAAAGTTGAAGGTTTTCATGCAAATAATTTCGAAAAAGTTAAAAAATTTCTACCTAAAAAGTGTATACTTAAGAACTCTATATGCTTACACTCCCCCACACTTAAACTTTACATTATCCTCAATGTAAACAGACTCATCCAATGTAAAATCAAGATGGGAAATCCTAAAATGATATAAATCAAGCAATCAAAAACTAAAAAGATAAGGTGAAGAAAACAAATCTGATGGGTTGACTCCCATGAAGCAAATGATAGTATCATATAGCAATAGCCGGAGCAACTGTGTGTCATATGGATCAAATAGTGTTATTACCATTAAAAGGAAACTGTAACAAGCCAAGAAAAAACAAACCGAGCACACCCTTATCTAGTTTTCTGTTTAAGACAACTACTTCTAGTCGTGGTTCAGGTTCAGGCTCTATAAAAGGGTCTAGATAAAATATTTTCATGGGCTGGATTTCCTCGTAGGCAGGATCAACAGGGTCAGGTTGTAGAGTCTGGAATAACTCAAGTAAGAACTTAGGAGCACATAATAATAACCTGAATAATTGTGGATCCTCAAAGTCAATCTAATTTGACTCACACAGTTGATTACTATGAAATTAGTCATTCTTAAGCAAATGTGTCGATTCTACTCTCCTAAAGTAATCAGGCTTAGTCTCAAAACTTAATAACTGACACATTTGAAATTCATACGTTCCCACATATGGAAGAAAACATTTTGGTGGGAAAAAAAGTCAATCTTGGTATTATCGCCTAGGTAAACCACATCGACCAGAGGATGGGTTTCTAACAGCTGAACTGTTTTCTGGACATTAGGTTCAGGAAATATAGTTTGAAGATGATCTTGCAAAATAGTAGAGGTGCATATGTCAAGTCCCAAGTTAGGGACCTTTCTAAGAGTCAAAGGTAAGGCACAGGTAGATTGATAATCACCCCCACACTTAGAATTTTGGGTGTCTCTAGATAGACTAGTCAGAATTTCCCTAATTTTCTAGATCGTCGGATTCTTTAAAATAGTCAATTGCTTCTTCTAAGTTATGATCAGTTGGTGCATAATCTAACAAAGTTTTCACTGCATTAATAACACTATCATTGTCAAATCAAATCGAAAGTGGGCTAGGCATTTCTCTAATGGATCATCTATATGGTTCTGCAAATAAGTATCATGGACTATTTCATTAATTATGCAAACAGTTTCATGGTTGTCAAGATCAGGAGGAGAACGTGCGATATGAAAATTATTCACCTCCATTTTCCAGCTGCTAAAAGTAAGTTCCATAATACCATTCCTACAATTTATGATTGCATTAGAAGTTGATAAGAACAGTCGTCCTAAAATGATAGGAATGTGAACACTAGGGTCTGTCACAGGTTGGGTATCAAGAATTACGAAATCCACAGGATAAACAAAACTATCAACTTGTACAAGAACATCTTCTACTAATCCTCTAGGAATTTTAATGGACCTATCAGCCAATTGGAGTGTAATACTAGTGGGATTCAAGTCACCAAGCCCTAATTGCTCATACACAGAATATGGCAAGAGATTCACACTGGCCCCTAGATCTAACAAAAGATGTTCAATCTTGTGTTGTCCTACAGTGCAAGCAATAGTAGGACAACCAGGGTCTTTGTATTTGGGTGGTATTTTCTGAGTAATGATATAGCTCACTTGTTCAGCAAGAAAAGCTCTCTTATGAACATTTAATTTTCGTTTCACAGTGCACATATCTTTTAAGAACTTAGCGTACATAGGAATCTGCTTAATGGCACCTAAGAGGGGAATATTGATTTTAACTTGTTTGAACACTTGTAAGACGTCATTAGGGCTGGTTCCTTTCTTCTGGGATACTAACCTTTGGGGGAATGGAGCGCGAGGAACATAAGTGTTTTCAGATTCACCTCTTTCAGTTTCATTGGTTTTTTTTTGTGTTAAAGGTGTTTACTGTGTAATAGTAGGTGGGTTCCTATCTGTCTCTTTCTCCTTAGGATTACTATCATGGTTATCGATGACTTGGCCGCTTCTCAAGGTAGTGAAGGCCTGGACATGATCTGATGGATTAGCACAGATGTGCTTACCTCAAAAGACCCCTTTGGGTTAGGTTGTGTTTGACTTGGGAACTGTCCCTTGTCTCTCTCACTTATTTGGCTAGCAAGCTGACCTATTTGTCTTTCTAAGGTCGTTATGGACCTTGCATTGTTCCTTTCTATATTTTCTAGTTTATTTTGGGTGGCCTGCATAAACATCTAAAAACTTTCTTCCATACTAGGTACTCTTTGGTTAGAAGAATCAGTAGGACCGGATGATTTCTGTGTATAACCACTAGTATTACTAGGTTGACCTTCATACCGACCTCTAGACCAGGAAAAGTTAGGGTGTCTTTCCCACCCTAGGTTGTACGTATTGGAATAAGGGTCAAATCTACGATGATTATCTTGGTAGAGAGCATGGACTTGTTCTCCACCAGGGTCATGAATGACTTGGTATACAGACTCAACAAAAGGTTTAAATTTAACACTATGTTCTAATGATTAAAATCTTCTTGTCAAAGAAGCTATTTTAGCGTCAGAGTCGAATTCGATATCAACTCTATGAATCCCCTTTCTACTAGCCATTGATCTTATGGGTTCCTTAGCCCCCCAATCTTGGGTTTTATCAGACACGTCATGCAAAAACTTATAGCCCTCCTCAGGAGTTTTATTAGCAAAATTACCACCACATAGTGATTCTACCATGGTCATTGTTTTGTGATCTAAACCTTCGTAGAGAATCATAGTGAGTCTCACGGTATCGAATCCATGATGTGGACATTGTAGCAGAAGTTCATGGAACCTTTCTAAATAATCCTCGAGAGATTCTCCATCTTGCTGAGAGAAACTATTAAGACTTTGACGTAAGGCTGTGATTCTATGCCTAGGAAAAAATTTATGCACAAATAACTTAGTCATCGCATCCGAAGTATGGATGGAAGAAGATGGTAAGGCATCAAACCACGATTTCTCCTTATCTTTTAAAGAGAAGGGAAACAATTTCAATTTCAAATATTCATCGGTCAAGTCTTTAATCTTCAGAGTACCACATAGTTCCTCAAATTCTCTAATATGGGAGTAAGGGTGTTTATTTTCTCTGCCATAGAAGTTTGGCAAAGCCTGGATGGTATTAATCTTAATTTCATAGTGGGCTTTTGTGGAAGGCAAGACAATGCATGACGGTTGAGAGACTCTAGTTGGGTACATGTAGTCTCTCAAAGTTTTAACTGGAGGGTATACACCCTCATCATCGGTTCTAACCATGAATAATGGATTATTTCTAACGAGATGATTATCCTGATCTCCATCCTAACTTACCTGTATTCGGCATATACTAAAAAGAAAATTAAAAAAATAAATCCTAATTGGAAGGGAATTTTTAAACAATCACAAGCAAGGCTGACTCAACCAAATCACCTATTGAATCTAGCAAACAAAAAGCATGATAACTCCACTTAGATTGTTTTTAGACCAGCTTTTATTCTTTCAAAAGAAAACTAGTTACAGTTTTATCAAACCTCTTCGAACGATCTGAATTAGATTAATTCGAAGAGAAACAGGATAAGCTCTAAGGAGCTTTGATAACCTTGTCTCTTTGGAAACTTTTACCTGGGTTACAAGGCGGCTCTAATCAACTTAAAATAATCTTCATGAACTTTGAGTTAGGCTAACAAAGTAACCAATACAGTCCGTTTGAACGAGTTTTCTTTAAGATCGTTACCCTATCAGTCTCTTTCTAGTCAAAATTTTGAAGTTTAAGTTCGCGTTTGGTAATGTGTTCCTAGAGCGGGCAAGAAGGAAACGGTGATGAAATCCGAGTCCTTATCTTATATGGCAAGTTCTTGCCCTTTACTAGAAAATTAAATCCGTATTCAGGTCCTTAGCATATATGCACACGAAGGAATACAGTAAACCCACTTGCAAGGGATTCGTGGGTTGATCGAATCTTACCTCCCATATCAGACGGGGGATGAACCGTTGAAGTCGACTCAGGCCACTGACTCCTGTGTCAGTGTACGAACCCAAGGGGCCGAGACAATATCGTAATTGTCGTTAATACTACCCTTTCGTAGGGTTTAAAAATAATAATATCTGTAATCACTAGTACAAATTGGGCTTCCGTGACAGTTCGAAATTCTTAATCATGACAGTTCAAGAAATACATGTCATAAAAGAATAAGCTACGAGATATACGCGACAGTTTCTTATAAAAACTCACACTAATAATGGTATAAAACTGTGACAGTTTACTAACTGTTACTTAATAATTATACCATGACAGTTTTTGTAGAAAACTGTTAGTGTATATTGATGTACAATAACAGTTATAAACTGCTACGATTCTTAAGCAATAGCAACAGTTTTTATAAGAACTATTATAGAAGTATATAGGTATATATGACAGTTTCTGTCAATTAAATTCATTTTCATTTTAGTAACAGTTCTAATCAAAAACTGCTACTGTAGTAGTGGTTTGTAAAGTGATAGTTAGTTCGTTTTCTAACTTCTGGAAGTGGCTCTATATATACCTTCGCCTATCTTTTTGTTTGGAAAACCATAATTTTTCTATACTATTACCCATCTCTCCGTTTCCATTAAATCAAAAACCTAATCTTTCTCTTAAGAAAAATCTAGGGTTTTTCTTTTGCTTTAATTCGTGTACAATTGTGGTACTCTATTCATCTTCTATAATAGTTTAATTTTGTTACTTCTTCACCTTCTTTATCACCACAAATCACTGAAAATGGTGTTGTTTCATCATATGCAGATCCTTCTCCTGATGATAACAATCTAAAGTTGTTGTGATTCAAGTAAGTTTTGAGTTTAATTTCATGGGGTTCTTATAATTTTTTCATAAATTAGTTAAAATCTGATTATTCATTACAGAATTAGTGATTGTGAATGGCGATTATAGAAGCAGTGGTATGAAGGAAAGATCTAAGAATTGCAGTTTGGCAGATTTTGTTTCATCATACTACTACTTCATTTACTCACTGTAAGTTGTTCCTTTCTAACTTTCATAACCTTAGCATTTCTAGATCCAAGTTTTTGTGTTTGTTACTAATCAACTCAGGACTGGCAGAATTATCTCTCGCAATGATGGCGAAGAATACGATCCTGGTACTGGATCTTCTGCTGTTGATCAGTTGCTTCACTTCCATTACAGCGACAGACAAATACATAAGGTACAGAGATCCTAAACAACCAACAGGTGCTCGAGTCAGAGATTTGAGGAAGAGAATGACATTGGAGGAGAAGATCGGACAAATGACGCAGATCAAACGAGGTGTTGCATCTGCAATCAAGAATTGGTTTATTGGTAAAGCTCTTAAACCATAATCTTTCATTCATAGTGTTATAAGAACGCAGGTTCTAACAGTAATGCACTATTATGTTCATTAGGGAGTGTATTGAATGGAGGAGGAAGTGTGCCAGCTCCTCAAGCCACTGCTAAAGATTGGGTAAATATGGTAAATGGGTTCCAAAAGGGTGCTCACTCGCAACAGTTGTATCAATTTTCAGCTATGCTATAGAGTTCAGAGGTTTCCCCTGTCCACTGAACTTCCATTTTGAGCCGTGCAGGTTTGTAGAGACCCAAGATGGTATCGGTGTTACGAGAGCTATAGTGAAGATCCCAAAATTGTGCAGCTAATGACAGACATCATATCTGGTTTACAAGGAGAGATCCCTAAGAAATATGCAAAAGGCGTTCCTTACGTTGCGGGGAAGTAAGAGCACAACAACTTTCTCTAAATATATGTACTTTTTCTTCAGTGGCCTCAATCATTTCTCACAAAAACATTTTCTTATGTATTGCAGGAACAATGTGGCAGCTTGTGCTAAGCACTTTGTTGGTGATGGTGGCACCACTAAGGGAATCAACGAAAATAACACCGTGATTAGTAGAAAAGGATTGTTCGATATTCACATGCCCGCTTACCGTAATTCAGTCTACAAGGGTGTTTCAACTATCATGGTCTCATACAACATCTGGAATAGGATAAAGATGCATACCAACAAGGATCTTATCACTGGTTTCCTCAAGAACACACTCAAGTTCAGGCAAAAAAATCAATTTTAGCTATTTATGTTTGTGCATTTTCTCCGGTTAATTTAACTTCACCTAATTCAGCAGAATCTGATAGACTAACATTACATTTATTCATGGATGTTACCAGGGTTTGATTCTTTTTCTGTTATTTTTTTTCCCAACAGATTTTGCAGAGACTACATAGGTATGCTTTATGGAGTCTGGTCTTTAAGAGATTGTGTTGTTGTTCTACTGGAGCCAAGTATTATAAAACTTTATCTACTAAGGGATTGGTCAATTTGTGGATATATATGCATAGTTTCTTTCAGTACCATCATTTGAACATTATGTATAGTTTCTGAAACGCTCGAAAGCTGTTTCATTTATATCGAGTTAGGTCTAATTATGTTTAGAGAAGCCATCTTATTCTTTTAATCTGATTTTTTTCTGTAGGAAAGACGTGTCGTGACTGGGAAATTAGGCAATGTGTAACTTAGTTTGGAGGTAAGCTCCTCTACAGCACTATGTCTTTTGCTTCTCCTTCGTTGTGGTTACACTAGGCTAATTTGATTACAGTGCCCAATGTTGTTACTTTGTGATTGGATAGACTTTTATTCGTGGAGCTATGACAAAACGAGGAACTACTTTGGTGTGATTTACTCTCTTCTAGTCGAGATAGTGTTAACTGATTGTGTAAAATCGCGTCTCTGCGTCAAAAATCGGCTGGTGATTTTTGATTTCCTAGTAAACACTAAATACCCATCGTCGAATGTTAATCACTGACGCTTAAGTTTCTTATCAGGTTGGTATAAAGATGGATTTGACGAATCTTTACAAGTGACTCCAGTTTTCTTTTATATGTTTTTTTGTGTGTTACATTTTCAGGATAAATAAAAATATTAACCATCACTTGAGACTTACATGTTACTGTCAAGGATTTCATCAGTAAATACTGAAGAACGATAGGGGATTTCTGTGAGTTATATCTTCATTTTTTATAAGGTTATAATTTTGAAATGAAGTTGTAGTGACATTTAATTATGGGGTATTCTCGAATCTTGCAGGGCATGATTGGATTTATTTAGCATTTAGCCTTCTATACCAAGGTCTGGTTTCTTATGGTTTAGATTTTTCAAAAGGTTAAGCATCTGGAATACAATTAAGTTGTAATCTGACTCAGTTTACAGACGGTTCATGGTGATGTAACGTTCCTAACAGAACTGGAAAGGTAGTATTTCTCTTTTGTTTGTATGCACATGTGGTCCTGAATAGAAATTCAAGAACTGATGATATTACTAGGTTATGGAAAACACACTGTTGCATCCCAGACTGTAAGAGACACATGCATTTAAACATAGCTGTACTTGTAAAAAAAATTATACGAATTGTTTTCTTTTTTCCTAACCTATTTGATCTATTGTAGATGACAGTGGAAGCACGTCGTTCTGACTGGAAGAGTGGACATAACATTATGCCATCCTAAACAGTTGCAACATGGTAGTCATCTTTTGTCGTCAGTGTGTTCTTCTCATGGTCCTAAGTGAAATTAAAATATTTCTGAAATCTGTTAGTGAAAAAAATCTTTGTCTTTTAACCAACTTTCTATATCACCCAGGAATCTTGCAAACGGGAATAAGAGAGATAGAGATGTTAACTTATTAGGTTCTAGTTTTGCACTTGAATTTTTGGTCGGTTCTGTAGATTGCGGGTTGGATGTTGATGTAATGATGAATATGTTTTCCCTTCTGCATTTTGGTTTTTTCTGGGGAAAAGGTTTCTTGTTTTGTCTCACTTTGTCTATTTAACATGAAAAACACTATTGCTTCAGTTATTCCGATTGCTATGCTGGATTTTATAAATTTATGTATTGTTAATGGTTTATAAATTTATGTATTTATAATGGTTTATAAATTTACAGGTCCAACTTCAACACAGGATTAAACAAGAGGCATAGCAATTTCGCCAGTAGAAGGCCTCTCAAGAAAAGGAACTTTTACAGGCAAAGTCTTTACAGCTAACTATTCTACTTGGGATTGATTTATGGCCAATATATCACACTTCACACTTTCTCTAGTCGGTGTTCCATGAAATTAGTACGGTCAAATGTATTCATCGCGTGATATCTCAGGTGCATACTTCTGTTAAGTGTGTTCTTCTTATTTAGTTTTCATGGCTAACATTTTAAATATTCTTATTTAGTTCATCTTCAGTTTGTAGGTTTAGTTTTAATTTTTTCATGTTTTGCATTCAAAAGCCAAATCTGAAAGTTTTTCAGTTTTGTTAATCGTTTGTTGCACCATACTTCTTCTTACTGGGGTTTCAATATCAGCTCGAGGATTTCTAATTAAGAGTTGGAAAAGCTGCACTTACTGCTCATGAGGAAAATCTGAGGGGAATTGCTATGGAGGTAACTTATACTCTCATTCATACTTCATTTGAGATCATGTTATAATGTAGGCTTTCAGTATGAATAATACGTCCGTTGACTGTCAGCCGTGAGAATTCGATTGAAAAATCAGTTGAAATACTAGTTTTTCCCCGCAATGGATTCTTATTTTTAGCTAGTTATTATCGACAGTTAAAAATGAACACAATTAGCTTCGTTGGAGAAAAGATTACTTTTGCCATCGAACGGGTGCTTTTATAATAAAAACTTAGCTAATTGCTTCTTTTGCAGGTGGAGTATTTTTCCCTTTCATCACTCAACAAATCCAGAAAAGTCATGGAAGATTTTGTCGATATATTGCAAGAAATTGTTTCGACGAGATCATTGCCAGGTCACTTTACACATGTCGAACCAAACATTTTGGAATATGGCCTCACAGATCACTACAGTCCTCAACACACCTCACTTCACTTGACATTTCTGCTTACAAGGTCTGTGCTTTTTTCTTCTTTGTTTCCTAAACCCGAATTATGTTTATGAACACCCCCCAATTTGTTCTTTGATTACTAATTGAAGTTTTGTTTGTTAATTCATTATTTTTATGCATTTATCGTGTATTGATTGTGGAATAACACTTAATAAAGATACTGTTCAAGCTCATACTCAATGCATTTCTAAAATGGTTTGTTTTTAACACCAAATCGGTTGATTTTAACTAGTTTGATGGTGTTTGTGATGATCTGATTGGAATTTGGATTTTGGGTTTTGTGTTTTTTCAGGAGCAATATGGACCTAAGGGGGCTTTGAAGCCTGGGAGTAATACACCAGCTTCTGCTAAGTCGAATACTAAGCAAAAACCTGATGTTGATACTAACGTGGGTTATTTACTTGTCCCCCGTGGAATTGTAGGTAAGTTTGGATTTTTCATTTGGGCGTATCACTGTTGAAAGAAAATGCATATGCAAAATGGCTAATAGTAGTGCAAAACTTGATTTATGGATGCATAACTTTATGTCGAGGAGAAGAGATTAATAATTGAGGTCAAGAACGCCTTTTGGGATTTCGATTTGGTGTTCTCATAGGTTACTTAGCCGTTCTGTTATGGGGTAATATGTTTTTTAGTTATACGAGAAGTACATAATTACATTTTTTGTAGTGAATTCTGAGCAGCTGTAGTCTTTGGCTAGTTAGGTACAGTCCCAGCTTAGGTGCACACCTTTTTGGCAGCAAGAATAACTTCGTGCCCTTGCCGACAGAGATCTCAGTCTACGAACTAAACAGTAGTACTGTTAGTGAGGGTTTAGAAACTCAATGGGGTATATGTTGTGGAAAAAACCATATCGAGCTTCAACCTTGTGAGTGAGAGTACTATTTAGTTGTTAGTTGCCACTTGAAACCCTAGCAGTAGAATTGGGATGTGAAAAATGGTTTGTGCATTATGAAGTATGTCATTCTTGATATGACATTTGCAGAAACGTGTCAGACAATAATTAAGTTGAAGGAACAGAACCATTAATTAAGTTGAAGGAACAGAACAACTCCAGTTTGTCGGACTTGATAAGTCCAAAAGAAAGACTCTCCTGCCCTGCAAGTTCTAATTCTCGTCCACCATATGGTTCCTCATTTCCTTCATATCTTCACTCGGCCAGGTCATCTGATCACTCAACTGAAAACTAAGAATATAATTATGGATCTGTAGCATACTATGTTGAAACATATGAGGCAATTCTGGATCTTCAGAAGAGTACAACCAGTAACGATGAAGTGACCTCAAGTTCAGGCCCAGAACCTTACTTCACGAGTTCCGAGCAAGAATATATCTGCAAAGACGATATCCCTGAAAGAAGACCCAGTAGCAGTCCTGATATGAATCCTCAGCCAATCCTCACTTTAGCTGCCAAACATTAGTAAAGTGTAGCTATCATTTCTCTTATCTTTTTAGTGTATATGTCTGAAACAACCATTATCATGCAGGTCCTGGAAATGGCACTATTGGATCTGCCTAAGTTTTTTTTTTTCGACGTATACACTGCTTGTTTTATTTTTGGCAGAGATATATGATCAGATAGTTAGTTCATTATAAGTACATTTAACTATTCCTTCTGATGGAGGATTTAGTTCCATATTTTAGTTCTTTCCACATTTCTACTCAGGCAAGGAGCCTTCCTATAAATAAATTGAGGCCTGCTTACTTGACGATCAATGGAATTGTATACTTTATACAGGTGATGTGAAAAACTCTTCTCTCTTTTTTTCTTTTTGTATTTTGTAAATTTGTATTCACAATGGAAAGCTGGTTGGTAACTAAAAGTTTATCTCGTGTTTCTTGTCTAAGCAGGGAGTACTGTTCTAACTTTTATTTTGTTTTGTGGTGATAGATATGCATTTGGTTTGCTGTAAAACTATCTCAAAGTCCCGTCTCCGTGGAAATTGCTAAGCTATTTTTATCAGGTGATTGTTTTTTAAGATTCTGATTCAGACTTCTTGCTGAAAGTTTTACGTATCTTCAGCACTTTTTCCCCGAGAACATGGTGCAAATTCTATTTAGTTAAATGCTTGTGTAGGAGTTTTGAGTGAGCAGTATAATAATCATTTTTAGAAAAACTGAAGTGTTTTAGGTGTGCTCTAGTGCTGACAACAGTGTACTATGTGCAACTATTTCTTTCTTTGCTGCTCTGGGATTCTTGGTATATGGTGGCAGGTATCCACTAATCTTAATGACAAATATCTACTTCATGAATTTTTAGATTGCCTTGTCGGGGTAACATTTGCCAATCTGTATTCTTGTTTTAGGCTATTTTACTTGCTGATGCGCTTCCCAATCGAATCTAAAGGTCTTCAAAACAAATTGAATGATGTACTTACTCAGAAGTCTTTATTGTCCTTGTACTTGTTATGCTTGATTGAACCTAAAAAAAGAAAAATTATTTGTGTCATTTTTGTAGGTGATTGTGAGGGGATATAGTTTATTTTAAATACATTTACACTCTGTACCGAGTACAAGAACCCTTGAACTATCAGGATTCATGTCTTCCAAATGGACATTTATGCAAATGTGCATGGTTCATATTGTGGAATTATTTTATGTTTTATGTTTATAAAAATCCCAGATTCCACACTGTATAACTCGTTCTTTGCCAGGATAACAGACATTCGCATTTTTAACTCATCTTCTTGGCAGGTTGGGTTTGTAACAGGGATATGTTGCACTTGTTTCTTGATTAGATGCATCGTTGTAAGTCTCTTCGTGTGTGCCAAAGAGGGAAACTGAATTTGGTTCTCATAGAAATAGTTAATCTTGTTCTTACTTTTGGCAATGATTCAAGTTCAATATGGAGGATTCAAAGTATTTTATGGTTTGTGATGCAGGTAATGGTTACTGCATTTGACAAGGATGTCAGCCTTGATGTTCTCAACCATCCTACGCTAAACTTGTTCTGTTACTTAGGGACATGAATTGGCATGAGTATATTTCGATCAGCACTTCGGAAAATGGATGCGGTTTCAATCAACACTTCATTGTTAATTTATTTTAGTTAGTACTATATAAGACTACTTTCATATCAAGTCTTTTGAATTATGTAGTACATTAACTTCTAGTTAACTTATTTTATTTGAACTTACTAGTTCTGTACTAGCCATCTGTTAAACAGTTTATTGAGTAATCTAATGACAATTTTATTAAAAGCTAAATTTTCTTTCTATAATTTTATTGAGCAGTGTCAGTAACTAGTTTGCTACAAATTAGCCTTCTACAAAGTTGACTCTTCTATGACAGTTTTAGTCTAAGAAGTTAAGTTTTTAATGATAGTTTTTATGTAGAAACTGTCACCTTAGTAAAAGAAATTAAGTTATCCATGACAGTTTTTATGGAGAAACTGTCACCTTAGTAAAAGAAATTAAGTTATCCATGACAGTTTTTATGGAGAAACTGTCACCTTAGTAAAAGAAATTAAGTTAACCATGACAGTTTTTATGGAGAAACTGTCACCTTAGTAAAAGAAATTAAGTTATCCATGATAGTTTTTATGGAGAAACTGTCACCTTAGTAAAACAAATTAAGTTATCCATGACAGTTTTATTTAGAAAATGTTATTATATATTGTCAACAATGACAGGTTTATGAAAAAACTGATACTAATAGTTATGATTCCGTGACAGTTTCTTATAAACCCTTTCGTAACAGAGCCTTTAATGACAGTGCAATAATTTTTAAAACTGTCACATAAGTATTTTGGTGACAGTTTTTAACTGTCACATAAGGCCAAATTTGTACTAGTGAATGTCCAAAAATAAAACAAAATTACAAAAATTATCAAAAATTTCCTAATACAGTTTTCTAAATTAAATTAACTAATAAAAATATTAAAAAGTAAAATTAAATATTTGTCTTCTTGTACATTCGTTCATCTTTAACTTTACTCCAAGTCTTTTAATTACCAAAATCTTTGGCCCAATTTCTTTTCGTTTCCGTTCGCAAAACCTGCAACAAAAGATAAATACCAAAAAGCGTAAAATCGAACAACATAATAAAAATCTAAAAATAAAATCTAACCTAAAAAAAAATCTAATCGAAAAAACAACTCCCCGGCAGCGGCGCCAAAAACTTGATGCGTCGGAAAACCGACTTTGTTTTACCGCAAGCGCACGGTGTCGAAAGATGTAGACAAGAGCAAATACGGTTCGTTCCCACGAGGAGTTTGGATTAAAAAATATTTTTAAGTTTTATTTATAAAGAATTAAATTAACTAATGAATTAAAATTATTTAATAAAGTTTGAAAACAGTAAGAGGAAAACGTTAAGGTTCCGGGAATCCGTTGTAGATTAGGGTTTAACTGTGTTCGTCACATAGGGTCTTGATTTTACTCATGTACAGTAGCAAATCTAGCTACTAATACACGGAGGACTTTTAGTTTAAGAATCGAAGAAAGAATTTTCAAAAAAGAATTTTCAAAAAAGAATTTTTTGTTCTCAACCTAAGGTAGAATTCCGAAGTACTAAGTATACGTGGCATAAAGAGTCAAAGAATATTCATAAAACGATTTCATACGAGGTTTCAACGAGTCCTTCTACTAATCAACCAATGAACTATATGTGGCATAGAACATGAAAAATCATTGAGACGGTAAAACGTTGAGAGAGAGACAAAACATTAATATTAAGTTCATATAGTTGAAAACCCTAGTTTTGAATCACAAAGAAAACCATCTCTACAAGTTCATCCTTTTTCCCTAACAAGGGAATTATCCCAAAATGGCTTTCTCAAAAGCCATACAAATTAATTAAGAAAATAAACACAAACTAACCCGACGCATGGCTTCTCCCAAATTGTTTCTGTTCGTCCAGGTCTTGTCTGTGTCCGGAAGTGAAGTTTTTGTACATGAGCTTGTCTCCACTCAAGGATAGTGCTAATGCGGATCCAAGCCAAGTAGATAGTGCTAACTTGGCGCTAATATAAGAAAATGCTAGGGTTAGCCTAGATGAGAGGTTCAATGCATCTTTAATGGCATTGCTTCTCAGTTGTGGCGCATCCAGGAGGAGTGGCACATTATTTATGGTTTATATTTAAGCAAAGTGCTAAAGTAGCACATTTAAGCTCGGAAAACCAATTTGAAGTATATTCATTGCGAATGAAGCATTAAGCTATGATGTATTTCAGGGTTTAAGCGTTAGTTATTCCCAAGTTTAATGGATGTTGCTAGAACATCAATATGCATTCGAGACAAGTTCAAGGAGTTCAGCCGTGAAATTTATGCGACTTGAGACTAGTTCGACATGGCATGAATATTATGAGTATTGATAAGGCTACAAGGCCAATTTAGAATGTTTAGATAGAATATGTGTTCTTAATTCGCTTGTTGAATATAATTAGAAGCTCAGTACTCTATATTAAGCATATGCGCATAAATATGCACATATATGTTCTTGTTGCTTATTAGAAGGAAATTTTACAATTCTAGCCCTTGTTAAAAACTCACCATCTACAATTCCGCAAGCGAATTAGGTATAGAATTCTATGAACAAGTACATGCATTCTAAACTAATCTTGTCACCTCTATAATATTCACAAAATTCTTGCCATATCGAATCAGTCTCAAGTCGCATAAATTCCACAGCAAAATTCCTTGAACTTGACTCGGATGCACATCAACGTTCCAATAACATCTATCAAATCTGGAATAGCTAATGCTTGATCCCCAAAATACATTTTAGCTTAACGCCTTGTTCACAAAGAACATATCACAAATCACTGTTCTGAGCTTAAAATATGCCACTTTAGCACTTTGCTCAAGAACAAGCCAAGAATTATGGGACATTCCTCTTGGACACGCCACAAACAAAGAGAAATGCCTCCAAAAACGCATTGTACCTCTGAGTTAGGCTAGCCTTATCCATTTTTTGTGCTAGCACCCAGCGGGCATCATCCCCACTAGAACAACGTCCCAAGGACACATTAGCGCATTTACCCTAGAAGCGCTTGCTTCCTAACTTAATAGCGCAAGAACGCTAGCTTCCTTGACCTAGTGCTAGCTTCTTTGGCCTTAGCAGCGTCCTGGCCTTTGCACCTAGAACGCTGGCGTCCTTGGCTTAACAACGATAGAAGTGCTAGCTTCCTAACTTTTACGCTAAAGGCGCTAACTACCTTGGCGTTAGCAGCGTCCTGGCCTTTGCGCCAAGAGCGCTGACTTCCTTGGCCTTTAGCAGCGTCCTAGCCTTTGTGGATAAAAAAAATAACTTCCTTAATAAAATGCTAGCACATTGGCCTTTCTCCTAAGAAGCTAGCACATTGGCCTTGCTCCTAAGAAGCTAGCATGTTAGCATTTGCGCTAAAGAGATAGCACATTAGTATAATTGCGGTAAGGACCTAGCACTATCTTACTAGTCATTTATCTACGCATTACCATTTGCACTAAGAAGCTAGCACTAGACTTGCCACTTCTAAGATGACTTTTGGCTATTAAAACAACCATGTTACCCCCAAGTTGGTACATGATCACTAAACCTACCAGACTCGACACTGATCAGTCTAATTACCAGTTCAATAAGTTGCACAACTCGCCGCAGTGACTTAATAAGTCATGTGACTTGACTTACCTAATCAAACAATAGTGGTTCACGACTCCACTATCATTCTACGAGATATCAAATACAACACATGGAGAGATTCCCATTGGGGTATTGGTCAAGCGGTCTACGAAAATCGTGCGTTATGGCAACACATCCACGAACAAGAAGGAACAAGTAGGGGGACAGTTACAAGATAGTTGAGAACACGAGGAGTAGTAGTCATACAAGTCCTCCCTATTTTTCGGACATGACTCCACTACAATCTCCACAATCGTTATTCCTTTATTCCTTTTGTAACTTCCACCACTTAAGAGAAATCAGTGTATCTCCTAATAAATATAAATAGATGGCTTCATCCATTCGAAACAAGAACAAGAGAGAACTAAGAGACAAGATACACAAAATTAGCAATTCATCCAAGAGATAATCTATTCTTCTCTACACACTACAATTACTCATCACACTGAGATTTCTCAACCTCCTTCGCTTCCCTCACCTAAGACCTACCCAATCTTTGATGCGTCGGAAAACCGACTTTGTTTTACCGCAAGCGCACAGTGTCGAAAGATGTAGACAAGAGCAAATACGGTTCGTTCCCACGAGGAGTTTGGATTAAAATATATTTTTAGGTTTCATTTATAAAATTAAATTATCTAATGAATTAAAATTATTTAATAAAGTTTGAAAAAAGTAAGAGGAAAACGTTAAGGTTCCGGGAATCCGTTGTAGATTAGGGTTTAACTGTGTTCGTCACATAGGGTCTTGATTTTACTCATGTATAGTAGCAAATCTAGCTACTAATACACGGAGGATTTTTAGTTTAAGAATCGAAGAAAGAATTTTCAAAAAGAATTGTTTGTTTTCAACCTAAGGTAGAATTTCGAAGTACTAAGTATACGTGGCATAAAGAGTCGAAGAATATTCATAAAACGATTTCATACGAGGTTTCAACGAGTCCTTCTACTAATCAAACAATGAACTATACGTGGCATATAACATGAAAAATCATCGAGACGGTAAAACGTTGAGAGAGAGACAAAACATTAATATTAAGTTCGTTTATAGTTGAAAACCCTAGTTTTGAAACACAAAGAAAACCATCTCTACAAGTTCATCCTTTTGCCCTAACAAGGAATTAGCCCAACATGGCTTTCTTAAAAGCCATACAAATTCATTAAGAAAATAAACACAAACTAATCCGACGCACGGCTTCTCCCAAATTGTTTCTGTTCGTCCAGGTCCTGTCTGTGTCCGGAAGTGAAGTTTTGTACCTGAGCTTGTCTCAACTCAAGGCTATTTATAGAGTTACCAGCCGCCTTGTAAAATCCTAACTAATTTAGGAAAGTGTCACCACCAACAGTTCTATTCCGTGTGAAACACGAACTCAAACTTTCCTAAATCTCCCCTGAATTCTCGTGATAAACCATGTCCTGACTTCACGGTCAAGCCAAACTCCACAGACAATCACCACACCATAGCCAGCAGCTCCGTTCAGCATTTCTTGCTATCACGTCTTCTCCATTCTCTTTTACAGCCACCATTGTCATTGTCGTTGCCAACAGAAGACTCCACCTGACTCCATATCCCACTCAAATCCAACAGAACCCATCAGCCACCGTAATCATCCCATGTTCTTCAACTGCCAAGCTCACAACTCCAACCATTGCAGCCACTTTTCTTGTTCATTCTTACCCATTCTACAACCTTCTCTTCTACTCACGGACCATCAACGGCCATTAGGAACCATGGACTCAAGCTCCTTAAAAGCTCCAAGAATTCGCTGCACTTTTCAAACCAAAAATCAGGTTCGTTCCATCTTGATCATGATAATCAATCACGACAGCATATCTCTTATTCAATTGTTCCGGCCAAACAATGTGTATGTGTTTTACTCTCTTATTTATGATCTCAACTTCTCAAAACAACTTCCTTTAAACCATTAAATCTTCACATCAATTTTCACCCAAAAACATTCGGGAAAAGTTCTGACCTAAGTTTCTCTGATCGAGCCTTGAGAAGAAGAAGAAGTAGCTCCGATTAGAATTGCTGGTGTCGTTAACATAGTTAGAATTATTGGTAGCCCTTAATAATAGTGCAGGCGCCCCATAAATATTTAAAACTTGGCAGCCCTGAGCAAATGAGCAGGTGCTCATATAAACATTTGAATTCCAACTACCCCTTAACGTGTGCAAGGTTGTCAATAGCAGTCTCTCTTGAAATGCCCTTTTTTCCCTTAACTTTCTCATACGGAGTCAGAATGACCTTGTTCTTTCGTCGTTGGATTCGTAATTTAATTATATACAATATGGAGGGTATAAATACTGAAATAGACTGAGCTCCACTGGGTCTTTGGCAATTCTTCGCTTGTAAAGCTCCATTTCACTTGTTTCAAAGATGTAACCTAATGAAACACATAAACTACAAAAGTAATACTAACACACGGTAATTCACACAAAATCTAGCAAATAAGTATAAGGAAATGATACTTAAAATGTATAAATTATGCAGTTATCAATCTTCTCCATCTTTGTGATCGAAGCAGGATGTAGACGACCATTTTTTTGTTTAGGCTCGCCTTGTTCGAGATTGATCTCTCGAACCTACTTGAAAGTATTCTTTTGCAGTATATTTGTTTTCACCCTAAAACAATTGGGTACCAAAGTGGGAAATCAACCTCTCGATTACAAAACCCAATTTTGAGTTATTCAAAATGGTGAATCTTAGGTCTGGAGCGGTTACAACTTTTATTACCAGTTCTGGTAGTGCTGGTGGTAGTGATTCTGAAAACATCATGTCACTACTGACCCTCCTCGCACTAATACTACCACCGATGCTACTACTACGCCTGAACTTGGTAACAAGACTGCTGAAGGTACCGAGAATACTCAAACGCCACTCAAAATTGTTGATCTGATGCAGAGACAAGAGGTTCTTTCTAGAACAAAATAAACATGGATACCACTCAGAAAGTGATATTCGCCTGTCTCAAGACCTTAACATAGAAACTCTCTCCAGAACAGCGCCATTGTCTAACGGGGCAAACCAGGGCTTGCGAGGACCAATAAGGATGAGACGTCAAAGACTCGAAAATACAAAGATGTCCACATTATTACTGATTTTCTATCACTGGGGAACCAACAATCAAACTTCATAACCCGCGAAGATCTGGAGAGACTTCTACGGAATCATGGCAAGGAAGACTCATCCTCTCTTCATCAACATCATCGTCTTTACCCACCTGAGATTCAAAGGATCCCTCTACTAGAAGGTTACTCATCCCCAACTTTTTTGTTGTACGGTGGAACTGAAAACGCCTGTGAGCACGTGTCTCGATTTCTAGAATCATTCGGGGGACATGAATATAATCACGAGCTACGTCTCAAAGACTTTTCAAAGTCCCTCAATGGAAGAGCCTACACATGGTTTTTTTAGGGTAAAAACAAATTTAACACAGAATAGTATTTTCAAGTAGGTTCGAGATATCAAGCTCAAACGAGACGATCCTAAACCAAGAAATGGTCGTTCACGTCCTATTTCAGTCACAAAGGTAGAGAAGATTGGGTAGGTCTTAGTGAGAGGAAGCAAAAAAGGTTGAGAACCCAAGGGACGCCGCATGATTAGGTTAGCATTTTTTGTTCTTATGAATATGGCACGTCCTCAAGTACGGCCTAATTAGCGCTTTGCCGTAAGGAATATGGCGAGTCCTCGAAGACGGCCTGGTTGGTCCTTGTTAGCGCAAGGAATATGGCACGTCCTTGAGGAAGGCCTGGTTATCTTTTGTTAGCGCAGGGAATATGGCGCATCCTCGAGGACGACCTGGTTAGCATTTTTTAGCACAAGGAATATGGTGCGTCCTCGAAGATGGCCTGGTTAGCGCATATTAGCACAAGGAATATGGCGTGTCCTCGAGGACGGCCTGGTTAGCGCTTGTTAGCGCAAGGAATATGGCGCGTCCTCGAGGACGCGATTTATGTAGTTACCGATGTTTAGCACTTAGGTATAGGGTTAATGTTAGCCTAGGTGCTAGCATAGAGAATCTAGGGTTATCCTAGTGCTAAGACACAACGTGCTCTTTTAGATGCGCATTCAAGATAAGTTCGAGGAATTCAGCCGTAGAATTTATGCGAATCGAGACTAGTTCAAATGGCATAAATATTGTGAGTGTTTAACATGCTACAATATCAATTTAGAATGTTTGTAGCTATTTGTAGAGACTATATTCTTAATTCGCTTGCGGAATATAAGTAGAGATACAATATCTCGTGTTTTGATATAGAGCTAGAAGCATGCGCATATATATGTATATGTACTCCTATGTTTCTGTTTCTAGGCAAAGGGAAATTTTACAATTCAATCCATCGTCAAAAATTCACCATCTACAACCCCATTAATGATTAAACTGTTTGGTTGATCGGTTCTCCTCATAACAGAAAATGGGTTTTTGTGAAAAACTTCCCTCCCTAATTGGAACTCCCCTGACTCTATTTTCTCTTTGAAGATACGTCTCAGACCGTTCCACTCGCTGGTGGGATAATTGACAAACCGATAGAAACGACAATATTTCGGATCTGACATTTCTTGAGGAGTAGGTGGGCGTCGCACATGTGGTAACTTTATGATCCCTTCTTTCACCCATGCCTCCATTAGTTCAAGGACCTCTTCCAATTGGAATTGGGAAATCAGGACAAGTTATATTAGGTTTTATATCTTGCTCTTGTGGTTGTTGTAATTGTTGCTGCTGTAGTGGCCCCTTAGGAGAACCTTGGGAACGAGTTATTCGTTGGGGCAGCACCTGGTTCATGGCTTGGGTGGAAGGGAGACGCTTAGTTTGTGGCTCTTGTTGAGATGGAGCTTTTCTTTTGGGGCCTTCATTACCGACAGCGCTTATTGATGGTTGAACGATATACTGCTTGTTGATCAGTCTTCGATTCCCATGGGTATCTTCATGATTTTCTTCTCTTTCTAGTATGGTTCTCTCCAGCAGGGAAGGAACAGTTGTGGAAGATCGTTTTTCCGCTTCGTGTAACTCAGAGAAAGTATAAAAACGTAAATTTTCTAAAAAAGCGCGATAGACATGAATCATACAATTAATACAGAATTCTACTAGTAGATGTTCTGTCACATCCGGATGACAGTCCAGCGCTTGAATTATGAATCTCTTCACGTATTCATTGGGATGCTTATTATTCCTCTGAAACATTCTTCCCAGGTATGATAGGGTGATTTTCTCAGAGACAAAAAATTACTTCATATAGAAAACATTGACCATATCTTCCCATCCAGAGATGCTGTTGGGAGCAATGTTGTTATACCATGTGTAGGCTCTTCCAGTGGGGGACTTTAAAAATTCTTTGAGACGTAACACATGATTATATTCGTGCCATCCAAGTGATTCTAGGAATCGAGAGACGTGTTCACGAGCATATCCAGTTCCATCGTATAATGAGAAAGTAGGAGATGAGTAACCCCCTGGCAGAGGAATCCTTTGAAATTTTAACAGGTAAGGAGGTTGATGCTGATGAAGCAAGGATGAGTCTTCCTTGCCATGATTCTGTAAGAGTCTCTCCATATCTTCATGGGTGACAAAATCGGATTGTTGATTTCTCCCTGTTGGACGATCGGTAATGCTGCGAACTTCTTTGTCTTTTCGAGCCATGGACGTCCTAGCATCAGTAGATGCTGCAAGGTTTGTCCTGGTTTGCTCCATCAGGCAATGACGTCGTTCTGGGGAGATCTTCTCTGTTAAAGTCTTGAGGAAAGTGAATACCTCCTTCTGAGTGGTAGCCATATCCACCTGCGTTCTGGCAAGAACTTCCTGTCTCTTCATCAGATCAGCGATGTTGAGCGCTGATTGAGTATTCCCGGTGCCTTCTGCAGTCTTGTTACCAGGAGAAGGTGTGGTAGTTGCGTCAGTAGCAATATTGGTGTGAGGAGGGTTGGTAGTAAAAGGGGTGTTTTCAGAATCACCACCACCAGCACTACCAGAAACGACAATGGAAGTTGTAACCGCTCCAGACTTAAGATCCACCATTTTGAATAACTAAAAATTGGCTTTTGTAATCGAGAGGTTAATTTCCCGCTTTAGTTAGGGTTGTACATGGTACAACATCCAAAACCGAAACCAAGAGCAACAATTTTTAAGTTTTTTAAACCGTGCCAAACCATTTCATAAACGGTTTGGTAAGATTTTGAATAAGACGGTTCGGTGTAAAACCATTGGTTTTTCAAATATCATTGGTTTTTTAAAACTAAATATAATATTAATATATAGTACGCATGAGTCATAATAATTGTCTATAAGTCATGCCAAGTACATGATACGTGTCGTTTGCGCATAAATTAATTAAGATATTTCCCATTAATACTAATAGGTAATATAGCGGTAGTAAGGATCATTCTCACGAGGAGATGTGAATTGTTATTTGTCTTTGACTTCTTATGTAACCAAGAGGGAGGATTGTAATGAATAAAACTAAGTAAACTAACGAAAGAAAATAAAAACAAAGTAAATAAAGATTGAAATCAAAGTGAGAAAATATTGATTAGAGGTTTCATCTTCCGTCACCTAACAAGCTCCTCAATTGATTAGAGATAATGTTTAATCCTTCTCGTACCAATAACCTAGAGAATCCTATCGCAGGATTACTCCAGCAAAACTCCTTGTATCATCAGAGGCGCAAGAGACACTCTTTGAATCCTTCTCAATGAATAACTTAGCGCAGGAGCCACTCAAGTTTAACCCAATGAAAGCAATGGTCTTCGTGAGTTGAGGTTATTCTAAGCAATCCGGCACAAGAGACACACAGATTTAACCTAGGTTAAGCTTCTACACATAATCGTACGACAACATCCCATCGTTAACAACTATGTTGTGCTACTTGTAACAAGGATATTTCGATAATTTCGGATCTCAAACCCTAGTTTATCTTTAGATATAAACACAAGACCATTCCATTTGCAACTTGAACGATCAAGTCTTCAATCATACATGGCGATATAAACAGTAGAACATAAGCGTAAAAAAGATCATTAATATTAAAACTAACTAGATAGATTGATTTACATGTGTAGGACTTCCAACTACATCCCTAACAAATAAAAAAAAGTTACTTACTCATGGATTTACTAAAACCCATGAAAAATATACAAAGAAGAAGAATGGTTTCCTCCTAAGGGGAAAACCTTAGGTTTATTATGTAGAAGATAAGAGATTACTTAAGAGATATGGAATATAAAATATATAGATATATTGTTTGAGCCTTAGATGTCTTCTCTTATAGCCTTCAATGTTTATCCCTCAAGTATCCTTTCCTTCTAGGGTTTAGAATCCTTCCGGGACCATGTTTCCTTGATTTAGAAGTCAAAAACATGTCTTAGAAGTGGCTCCCGTCGAGTCATAATCGGTAGACTCGATCTCCATGTTATCTACCAAACAAAACAAACAAAATTAAATCATAATGATATGAAAACTATTAAGAAATCAATGAATTAGAGTATCCAAATAAAGCAAATAATGCACCTATCAAATTCCCCCACACTTGCCTTTTGTTAGTCCTCGTGCAAACTACAAATATAAGCTAACCTAAACTACAACAACTCCGTTTCGTTGAGGATACGGTTACACTTAGCATGTGTAAAATGCCTTTGAACCCCTAGGTGTCCCTAGAGGACGAGTTATAGTCGCGTGAGGGTTTACAAGAGGTATACCCACAAAACCTAAGTTCTAACTTTCAAATATTCCAGAGCACCTGGATCCAAAGAGCTAAGTGGACATAAATATTTTGCATACTAATAATAAGAAGTTAGATGTATCAAAGAACATTATACTAATGCTTAACCCTTGAGTTAGGAGAAAACCACCATATGAAAGAATCCAAGTTCGAGAGCGACCGAATGTTTCTGCCTTACCAATAGGGTTTTATGAATTTGACACTCAAAAGACGAACTTTATGGTTCTCATGTTTGCAAGCAGGAATGAAGATAGAAATCATGCACACGTTGAATGGTGGGAAGGAACAGTAACCTTCCGAATTATATGAAGATGTTATCCCATAAAAATATGGGACGAAAAAAAACCCTTTTTTTATGATGATCTCTAAGAAAGGAAATCAACCACTAGATAAGGATGTGAATACTTACTAACCTTCTCACCCGATCGGCAATCAGCACCACTCTCATAGCATCCAATAAAAACTTCTTTGGATTTCAACTATTGATGATGAAATCTTAAACTTCATAGAACTCTGACAATTTGTAACTCTTTTCCTCAATTTCTTCTTCCCCACGGCCTTATCTAATGAAATAACTCACTAACTATGAAATTGGAATGCATATTTTATTTATTTATATTTTTTTTTAAGAATATGCTACAAAAAGATAACAACTACAAGAATAATTAAACATGGTCATGGGGAAAGGAACTAAGAACCTGATTCTTCACAACTTGTACTGCCTCGATATCATGAACTGAACTAACTCACATCTTTTGATTTCTTTCATTTTTGTACATAAGTCTTCAACATGTACATATAATTCGGCTCATTGTATTGTTGCTTTACTTGGATATGAAATTTGCTCTTTCTTGAACTGTTGCTTGTAAACCTTGATTGTCTTCAACTTTCCTTCAAGCTTTTTATGCTCCGCTTGTTGATGATAATGGTTTTTCTATGGACCTGTTGTTGTCGAGAGAATGGTTCCAACTGCAAAACAAGACTATAAGATAGAGTTAGCAATCCTGATGGAACACTCATGATTGACATAATTAGCACTCAAGAGATCAAAGTAGTGTTGAAATTAATGCGATGTTGGGTAGCTCATCATTCTACCCGGAATTTACGCAGATGAAACACTCTAAACGGACAATTGAAGGTTTGGTGCCTCACTCATGGGTATCGAATGATCAAAAACTCTAATACTAAACTCTCTACCAACAGTTTAATTCCATTTTTGTCAGCTCTAGCCTCTCAACAACTAAGTACTCCGAATATAGTTCTCTAATACTTCTAAGTTTAGTTATTTCGGTTAGAACTCCGTATGTAAATTTATCTAGAAGTATGCTAAGTGACTCTAAAATCTCTAAAAGATGGAGGTTTATGCAAAACCTAAAAACCTAAAAAAATATTTATATGTATGCAAATACTCCCCCACACTTAAACTTTACATTGTCCTCAATGTAAATTGATTCCTCCAATGTAAAACCAAGATGGGAAATCCTAATATGATATGCAAACTAAAAATTAATAGAAAAATATATAAACACAAAACCAATGGGTTGCCTCCCATGTAGCGCTTAGTTTAATGTCCTCAGCCCGACCTTTTGGTTAGCGCCCAAAAACCAACAATCAGAAAATCTGGGGATCCAACCAGACAAAAATCTACAACTCTAATAACAACATCACAAGAATATTAGTACAATAAAATAGAATTGAAGCTATCGCCCGATAAAAATTTCCCCCACACCTAGTCTTTTCTACACTTGGAAGTGTAGAGAGAACATATAATTTGGAACTTCTACATGTTTCTCAAGGGTAACATGTACAATGTTAGAAACAAGTATATCTGACGGTGGATAGTTAGAAGCAAAATAATCTGTTAAAACTTTAGAAGCACATGGCTCCAATCCTAAGTGAGATATTTTCCTAAAAGTTGGGTTAACAACTTCTTGAGAGACTACTTTGATAAGAGTAGGATCATTAGAAATAGAATTATGCACATGATTAGACAAACCTTCCACTATCTCTTATATTATATGATCCTCATTGTTCTTAAAGAACTCCAATGAATTATTTACCTCATGTGTATCGTGGTCCTTTATCAAACTCCAATGGATTATCTTCTCGGGTACGCAGCGTTGGTTCATTGATGCATTATCAATCATGCATCACGGCATAGTAGTGTATTAGCACTATGATGCTCTCGCGGATACGCGATATTGGTTCAGTGATGCATTCTCAATCATGCATCACGGCATAATAGTGCATTAGCACTATAATGCTCTTGGATACGCAACATTGGTGTACTGATGCATTCTCAATCATGCATCACTGCATAATAGTGCATTAGCACTATGATGTATTCTCGGGTACGCAGCGTTGGTTCAGTGATGCATTCTGAATCATGCATCACGGCATAATAGTGCATTAGCACTATAATGCATTCTCGGATATGCAACATTGTTTCAGTGATGCATTCTCAATCATGCATCACGACATAATAGTGCATTAGCACTGTAATGCATTCTCGGGTATGCAGTGTTGGTTCAGTGATGCATTCAATCATGCATCACGGCATAATAGTGAATTAGCACTATGATGCTCTTGCGGATACACGAAATTGGTTCAGTGATGAATTCTCAATCATGCATCACGGCATAATAGTGTATTAGCACTATGATGCTCTCGTATGCGTAACATTAGTGTAGTGATGCATTCTCAATCATGCATCACGGCATAATACTGCATTAGTACTATGATGCATTCTCGGGTATGCAGGTTGGTTTAGTGATGCATTCTCAATCATGCATCACGGCATAATAGTGCATTAGCACTATAATGCATTCTCGGATATGCAACATTGGTTCAGTGATAAATTCTCAATCATGCATCACGGCATAATAGTGCATTAACACTATAATGCAATCTCAGGTATGCAGCGTTGGTTCAGTGATGCATTCTCAATCATGCATTACGGCATAATAGTGCATTAGCACTATGATGTATTCTGAGGTACACAACATTGGTTTAATGATGCATTCTTAATCATGCATCACGACATAATAGTGCATTAGCACTATGATGTATTCTCGGGTACGCAGCGTTGGTTCAGTGATGCATTCTCAATGACGCATCACGGCATAATAATGCATTAGCACTATGGTGCATTCTCGGGTACGCAACATTGGTTTAGTGATGCATTCTCAATCATGCATCACGACATAATAGTGCATTAGCACTATGATGCATTCTCGGATACGCAGCATTGGTTCAGTGATGCATTATCAATCATGCATCATGGTATAATAGTGCATTAGCACTATGATGCACTCGCGGATACGCGTCAAGGCCATTTGTGTCTTTCCCGGGTAAAGATTATTTTTGAGTTGTGATGTATTCTCGAATATTCATCACGCGTAACAGATCCTTAACACTATAATTCGAGGTCAAGGTATCCACACCCTGATGCAATCCTAATTGAGCTTTATAAGCTTAGGGTGAAGCTTTAACCCAGGTCATACTCGTCCCTGAGTAAGCGTCATGTAAAAATTGCTGGTGTTACACTGTGGATCAGAAATGCCCTTGCTCGAGGATGCTTGCTCGAGGGTGCATAGGATCAGGGACGCCCTTGATCGAGGACGTTGTTGCTCAGGAACGTCCTTTCTCAAGGAAGTTGTAGCTCAGGGACGCCCTTGCTCGAGGATGTGTTGGAGATCCGAGGGACGCGTTGAAGCTGGAGATCCAAAGAATGCGTTGGACAAGGCTAGAGAAGCCAGGGGAACATAGGAGATAGGGCACCAAGGAGCTAGGACGCGCTAGCTTGGCAGGGAGGCATTGGCATTAGTAAAGACGTGCTAGCTACTAGGGACGCACTAGCATGGCTTAGGATGCACTGGCCTTGGAAACGCATTGGATAAGCTAGGGGCGTATTGGCTACTAATAGAGACGCCCTAGCCATTAGGGACGTACTAGCATGTCTTTGGGAACGTTAGAGCCAAAGAAGCACATTAATCAGGCACTTGGCCGAGAGAAGTTGGCGCCTTTGGCACTAAGGTTAGGGTTAGCACTTTTAGTGCTAAGATTGAGTGCCAAGGTGGTGACGTGCTATCTAAGACCATTTTTAGTTAGTTGGCGCTTCTCAGATGCTAGGGTTAGCACCAGGGAAGTTAGTGCTTTTAGCGCTTGTGTGGCTAACTGGTGCCGATGTGGTGTTAAGGAAAATAGCTAGTGCTAACTTGGCGTTAATATGAGAAAAGTCTAGGGTTAGCCTAGATCAGAGGTTCAATACGTCTTTTAAGACATTGCTTATTGATTGAGGTGCATCCAAGAGGAGTGGCACATAATTTATGGTTTATATTTAAGCAAAGTATTATATTAGCATATTTGAGATCAAGAGAGCAATTTGAGACGAGTTTGTTGCGAACGAAGCGTTAAGCTGAAGTGTTGTTTTGGGGTTTAAAGATTAGTTATTCCCGAATTTGGTAGATATTACCAGAACATCGATGTGCACTCGTGGAAAGTTCAAGGAATTTAGCCGTGGAATTTATGCGACTTGAAACTAGCCCGATATGGAATAAATTTTGTGAGTATTGGGGAGGCTACAAGGTCAGTTAAAATGTTTATAGTTGTTTAAAGAAGACTCAAGTTGCTCTACACTAGTGGGAAACCCGTCTAGGAGCTTTGAGACTTATCATGTAGAGATTATAGACTATAGGATCAGTATAGAATACTTGTAGCCTTTTGTAGAGACTTCATCCTCAATTCGCCTGTGGAATATAAGGAGGAATACAATATTTTGTGTTTTGATGTGAAGTCAGAAGTATGCGTACAAGTATGTGCGGATACTTCTATGTTCCTGCAACTAGGCAGAAAGGGCGATGTTATAATTCTGACCGTTATCAAAAACTCACCATCTAAATTAGGTCCCATGCTTAGTGAGTAACAATAATGTTGCACAGTACGCATTAGATGGTGATAGTATGTGTATAATGATTATATATGAAGAATTTAAATTTTAAGAGTAGAAGAAGATATATTTATCTTTTGGCTTTTAGGTACTGGGATAAGTGTCCCTTAGCACGAATCTTGGCTGGGATTAGTAGATGCCCATGTTTTTGTCAGGAATGCCAGCTTGCCGTGAGAAAAAGAGGCGGTATGGTCGGTGCTTTCTCTCTTTCTTTCTGAAATAGGTCCACCTCATCTCAATTAGAGGATCAAGTCAGCTGGATCAATTCTTCATGTATGTGTTCAGCAAGAAATATTGTTAGCTTTGTCTCCTCCAGGAAATGTCTTCAATGCAGAGTTAAGCCTTAGATTTAAACTTCCTTGTAAGCAAGTATTTGGTTCTGGTACTTGCTTGGACTTTTGAGTATGCAACAATCAAGTGCTAGTGATAGCGGCAACAGATGACAGGAAGAACACTTGGAGACAACGCTTTGAGTTGTAATCAGTAGTAGCAAAGTTTGAAATATTTAAAATCAGCAGAAGAAGTTAGTGGTAGACCAAAACTGCAGGTGAGGTTGGCGATGGACTCTAGTGCTCTTATCGTAGAAAGGTCGATGAGGTCTTCTTGTGAGATGCAGTATGACCTGACAGAATGGTATGCCTGAGAAGGTGAAAGTCCATGGGCAGATAAGGTCTCTATAGAGATGGGTCTTTTGAATCGCGTTTGGAAGCCCTAGTTTGCACATTATTCGTTTCCAAAGTTGTTGAAGTTTCATATGATGTCGTATTTTGACGTTTGGCCCCAACTTTTGAAGCCAAAAGACCAAGCTGTCATATGCAAAAGAATCACTCGATTTGGAGTTGGCTATGTCATCCAACCATGCGTAAACATCTGTGATTAGTAATTTCGTGTGAATTTTCAGATCTTGTATACTTTAATGTAAAATACATATCTCCTAGCGCAAGTATTCGATTGAGGTGCCCTTCTGGTATGTCATCTTGGAGACATAGACGAACACTTCTCATGAAGGATGTTTTGACCCGCTCTTCACCGATTGTTGTCAATTTCTGAATTTTTAAATTGAAGAGGTATTGACAGGAGCATCAAGGAATAAAGGAGTATACCGACAATGGGCCAGGAGACAGGACATGTACCATGAGACAAGACGAGTAATAGGAGGACCATGTGTGCGATCTTCTCCATGGTAAGCATATTACTGGATTTCTGAATGGAAACTTGTAAACCAATATTCGATAAGTTGAGAGGAGAAGCCTGAATATGAGGTGACTATTTCCTTGAAGTTTTGGATGTGATCAGGTAAGAAGAGGAGGCTCCCCAGTCGTGTAGAAAAGTCTTGTTGCTTTTAACTATTGTTGGACCCGCTATCTGGCAGAAGGTAACTTTTGGTGCCGCCATAGGTCCATTCTTCCCAGAATCTGAGAGGATGTGGAAAATCATGAAAGTTGGAGCCGTCCTTTGTTATCGTTGAAGTACTGGGGAGAGCATCTAAATTGAAGTTGAATCCATCATTACCGTCCGGGCTGTTAAAATGCAACAAAGTTGTTTTTCGATGAAGACGCAACGACATATTCCTGGAACAAGTCTGAGAGAGGCTTGCTCTGGATCTGATTGTTGACGCGTCCCTGAGTGAGTAGTATTAAAGTAGGGAAAGTAACCCGAGGATCCTCCATTAGATTGGATCCGTCTCAAGTAAGCTTCTTTTTGTTAATTATGATATAGACAATGTCCTCTCCAAAGATGAAAGTCAAAAGCGGACTACCTCTCGCATACTTGTTGAGGATGGTACTTCAAACAACGTTCATATGTAGAACATCAGTGTAATAGAGAGTGTGCCAATTGAATACCCTAATGCGAGTATTGGCATTGATTTTTATTTCGACAGGATCCTCCTTGGGACGTGTGTTGTCTAGCTTGGATGAGGCTTCCAACGCCAGAGATAGGACTGAGGAGGGTTTAAAATTCTAGAATGGTAGTTAGAGGAAGCATACCTCTGAATAGATCGAGCCAATCTTTAAAGACTTTTTTTTTATTGGTTTTATAAAATACTTTTGGTTTTTTGGATAATAGGTAGGTTTTGAAAAGTAGTTTATAACAAGTTTTATTTTCTAAGACAAAGATAATAAAATATTGAAAGGGATCGGCTTCTCATTCACATCACCTAGTCATAGCGGGGTTGGTCCCTCGATCGAGTCCCCAAGCCTCGGTGGGACATGAGATAGATGGTTGTAAAGAAGGATGTTGAATAGAACTTACTTGGTCGAGTCCCGAAATTTTTTGATTGAATCCCTAAGATTTGATGATAATGGGGAACCTTCCTTGTTGTTGTGAATCCATGGACAACTTAGAACCATGTTGTAGTCTGGATCTTCTTTAATAATGTAAAACTTTGTATCTTTAAGGTGGGTAGTGGTGGGGAGTCCCCGGTCGTGCTCTTCATTGTTCTTGTCGACCATGTCTTCTGAAGGAAGCTTGACTTAAAAGGGAGTATTTTCAGCAAGGGATAAGCATTTACCAGTGTTTTAGGGTGAAAATAAATGTACTGCAAAGTGGTACTTTCAAGCAGGTTCGAGAGATCAAGATCGAATAGGACGAGCCTAAACCAAGAAATGGATGTTCACATCCTGCTTTGATTACAAAGATAGAAAGGATTAGGGTAGGTCTTAGGGGAGGGAAGCAAAGAAGGTTGGGAAATATCAGTAGTGTGTGAAGAAGAATGAATTCTCTGTAGAGGAATCGCTAATTCTATAATTTTTGGTTTCTTCAGACCGATTTTGTGGTCTCGTTATGTCTTGTTTTGAACAAATGAGAATCATCTATTTATAGTTTTAAGAAGATACACTGATATTCTCGTAAGTTGTGGAAGTAAGGGAGTGATGGAGAAGTGATGATTGTGGAGATTATAGTGGGGTGGTGCGCGGAAAGTAGGGAAGACATGTCTGACCACTATTCTTGATCCTCCAAACTGCTCTGTAACCGCCCACTTCTTGTTACCTTCTTGTTCTTGGGGGATGTGTCACCACCCACGATGTCGGAGACCACCAGACCAATACCCCAGTGAGAATCGCCCCATGTTGTATTTGATATCTCGTGAAAATAGTGGATTTATAAACCATTATGGTTTTTATTAAGTCAAGTCAAGTCAAATAACCTGCTAACTTAGTGAGGTAAGTTGTGCGACTCACTTGATTGATAGCCAAATTGATTAGTGTCGAGTATGGGAATTTTAGTTTCATGTACCATTTTGAAAGTAACATGGCATATTTAATGGCTAAGTATTATCTTAGAAGCGACTTATCGTAAGTCTAAGAGGCTTTTGAGGCCAAATGTTATAAAGGGGTCCTCGAGCAAGGAGACTTGATAGAATTCATACAAGACTCAATGTATGACCAATATTGAGAAAAAAAAGGCATATTTCTGATGAAAGAAACTAGCAAATCCAACACTAGCTTCTTAGCGGAAATAAGATGGTGCTAACTCTCTTAACGTAAAACGCTAGTGTGCTAACGTCTCAGGAGTAAGACCAACATGCACAACTTTTGGTAAATATTAATTGTACTAGTGCTATGAGGATAGAACCAAAGAGGTTTGTAGTTAGCACTTCAATTGTATAATTAGCACTGAGGTTTTAGCACAAATATACTTGTAGCTAAGTCGCTAAATATGGCTAAGGACACGTTAGCCTTTATAGGCGCGTTGGGTTTTGCTAGGAATACATTGGTGATAGGGAAAGGACATCAGCACCAAGGGAATCTCCGCTTCAAGGGTGTCATCCAAGAGCAAGGGCGATAGCCACAAGCAAAGGCGTTAGCCACAACAAGGGCGTTAGCCAAGAGAGATAGCCACAACAAGGGCGTTAGCCACAACAAGGGCGCTAGTCACATCAAGGGTGTTAGACAAGAATGCTAGCTTCAACAAGGGTGTTAGCCACAGCAAGGGCGCTAGCCAAAAAAAGGGCACTAGCCACAACAAGGGTGTTAGCCAAAGAAAGGGCGCTAGCCACAACAAGGGTGTTAGCCACAGCAAGGGCGCTAGCCACAAAAAGGGCACTAGCCACAACAAGGGCGTTAGCCACATCAAGGGTGCTAGTGCAAGCAAGAGTGTTAGCGTTTTTTTTGCTAAAGTTAGATTTAGCATTTTGGTGCTAGGGTATAGGTGCCAAGCTGATCATACGTGGGATAAGGCATTATTAGTCTAAAATGTACTATCTAAGACCATTTTTGGTTAGTTGGCGCCTTTCAGGTTCTAGGGTTTAGCGCAGCAAAGTTAGCACTTTTAGCGCTATTGTGGCTAACTAGTGCCAATGTGATGGTAAGCCGAATAACTAATGCTATCTTAGCGTTAATATGAGAAAAGGCTAGGGTTATCCTAACTGAGAGGTTTAATGCATCTTTTATGGCACTGCTCCTTAGTTGTGGCGCATTCAAGAGAGTGGTGCATTATTTATGGCTTATATTTAAGCAAAGTGCAAAAGTAGCATATTTATGCTCAGAAGAGCAATTTGAGTAGCATTTGTTGTGAATGAAGCGTTAAGCCAAAGTGTTTTTTTTTTGGGTTTAAGCATTAGCTATTCCCGAATTTGGTAGATATTACTAGAGCATCGAGGGGAACTCGAGGCAAGTTCAAGGAATTCAGTCGTGGAATCTATGCGACTTAAGACTAGTTCGATATGGATTAAATGTTGTGAGTATTGGGGAAGCTAAGAGGACATTTTAGAATGTTTGTGGTTGTTTAGAGAAGACTCAAGTTTGTTCAACACTATTGGGAAACCCATTTAGGAGCTTGAGACTTATTATATGGAGATCATGACTACATTGTTATCATGGAATGCCTGTAGCCTTTTGTAGAGACTGTATCCTCAATTTTCCTACAAAATATAAGGAGGAATACAGTACTTTGTGTTTTTGAGGGGAAGTCAGAAGTATGCGCACAAGTATGTGTGGATATTTCTATGTTCCTACAACTGGGCAGAAGGGCGATTTTAGAATTTTAACCCTTGTCAAAAAATCACCATCTACATTAAGTCCCATGTTTAGTGATAAACAATAATGTTGCACAATAAGACTAGATGGTTATAGTATGCTTATAATGATTATATAAGCATAATTTAAATTTTAAGAGTGGAAGAAGGTATACTTAGCTTCTGGCTTCCAGGTACTGGGATAAGTGTCCCTTAGCGTGAGTTTTAGCTGTGATTAGTAGATGCCCACGTTCTTGCCCGGAATTTCTAATTCGTGAGCCAAGGGAAGCGTAGCTGGGTTGAACTTCTGACCCAATCATGTTGTTGAACATCTATCAGCAGGGTCATGGAGAGTACGCCTATGAGGATCCCCATTGCTCAAGGAAGAAACTTGGTTGGCTCTGTCTCACCCGAGATTGAGATATGTCCCCCTTAGCATGAACCTTGACTGGGAATAGTAGGCACCCTCGTTCTTGTCAGGAATGTCATCTTGCCATGAGCAAAAGTGGGGATATGGTCGGCGCTTTCTTGATGCGTCGGAAAACCCACTTTGTTTTACCGCAAGCGCACAGTGTCGAAAGATGTAGACAAGAGCAAATACGGTTCGTTCCCACGAGGAGTTTGGATTAAAATATTTTTTTTAGGTTTTATTTATAAAGAATTAAATTAAAAAGTGAATTAAAACTACTTAGTAAATTTTAAAAAACAATAAAAGGGAAACGTTAAGGTTCCAGGAATCCGTTGTAAATTAGGGTTTAATTGCGTTCGTCATATAGGGTCTCGATTTCAAAAAGAATTGTTTGTTCTCAACCTAGAGTAGAATTTCGAAGTACTAAGTATACGGGGCATAAAGAGTCAAAGAATATTCATAAAACAATTTCATACAAGGTTTCAACGAGACCTTATACTAATCAAACAATGGACTATACATGGCATAGAACATGAAAAATTATCGAGAAGGTAAAACGTTGAGAGAGAGACAAATTAATAATATTTAGTTCATACAGTAAATAACCCTAGTTTCGAAACACAAATAAAACCATCTCTACAAGTTCATCCTTTCTCCTAACAAGAGAATTAGCCCAACATGGCTTTCTCAAAAGCCATAAAAATTAATTAAAAAGAATTAAAGAGTAACCCGGTGTCTTCTCTGTACTGTCCGTGAAGTTTCTCCAAAAGAGTCCGGGAAGGCTTCTGTTCTACGTAAGGTATGTCTCTGTATGTCAGGGGATGTTCACTTGGTAAGTAGCTTGAGTCGACCAGCTTTTGGAATCCTAATTGAATTAGGAAATATGCATAAGCTATATTTCCTTGTATCTTATGGAAAAGCTTTCCTAATCTTGTTCATACTCAACACACATCTCAACCATTCGTTTTCAATGGAAGCAATTCTTTCCTATTTTTCCGGCAGCAAACAACTATCATTCACGTCTCTTCTTCTCACTGCCATTTCCTTCCAGCTCTATTGACTTCCAGCAACCAACAGCATATGTCGAACCATCAACTACTCGAGCCACAGCAGCACCACCACCTTAGTTCTTTCATGTTCTTCAACTGCTAACAGACCCACTTTCATTAACCACTCGAACTTCTCATAGCTACCATGACAACCTTTGTGGCAACAACATCCAAGACCACAGCAAGTTCTCGGGCATCAACAGCAGTCATCACCACCTTCACTACCATACTCTTCAAGTTGCATCTTATTACCGTCAACTGCCATGAAACACCACAGCCACTTCACTGCCTGAAACACCACAGCCATCACTGCCATGAAACATCACCACCTTCACTGCCAGCAATCAATCTATCCATCACCAGTAGATGCAGACTCGAGATGATCACCATCAGGAACACGAGTTCATCTCGAACTCAACTTCGGCCATTAATGGCATCAGGAAACCCATCACTCCATCGGTACCCATTCTTTTCTCTATTCAACTGCCAAGCTCATCATAGTGATCATCATCATTCTTTTTAACCCTCATAAGCAACGACTCTCAAAGCAAGAACCATTCGATCTCTTTTTACAGAAACATGGTGTTTTTGTTTAAGTTTTGGGAGGGAAAGAAGGTGGCCCCGAGAAAATGAGCAGGTGCTCTATCAATATTTAAAACTCGGCAGCCCCGAGAAAATGAGCAGGTGCTCTATCAATATTTGAATCCAAGTTGTCCCTTAACGTGTGCCAGGTTGTCAATAGCAGTCTCTCTTGAAATGACCTTTTTGCCCTTATTATTTGTTTCGCTCATAACTTCCTCATACGAAGTCGGAATGACTTCGTTCTTTCGCCGTTGGATTCGTAATCAAATTCTCTACAAGTTGGAGGGTAGAAATCCTGGAATGGACTGAGATCTACTGGGTCTTTGGAAATTCTTCTCTTGTAAAGCTCCATTTCGCTTGTTTCAGAGACGTAACCTAATAAAACACATAAACTAGAAAAGTAATAATAAAACACGGTAATTCACACAAAATCTAGCAAATAAGAATAAGGAAATGATACTTATAATGTATAAATTATGCACTTATCATTTCTTTATTTCTTTCTTTCTGAAACCAGTCCGCCTTATCTCAAATAGAGGATCAAATCAGCTGGAATTATTCTTTATGTATGTGTCCAACAAGAAATATTGTTAGCTTTGTCTCCTCCAGGCAATGTTTTTGATGCAGAGTTAAGCCTTAGATTTAAACTTCCTTGCAAGCAAGTAGTTGGTTCAGGTGCTTGCTTAGACTTTGAGTATGCAGAATTTAAGTGCTAGTGATAGCGTCAGAAAAGTGGTAGTATATGAGAGACAGGATACCCATAGACGATGCTTTGAGTTGTATCCGGTAGCAGCAGAGTTGAAAATATTAGAAATCGGCAGAAAAAGTTGATTGTAGATTAGAACTGCAAGTGAGGTTGGCGGTGAACTCCATCGCTCTTGTCGTAGAAACGTTGATGAGGTTTACTTGGGAGATGCAGTGCGACCTGACAGGATGGTATATCTGAGAAGATGAAAGTCCATGGGAAGACAAGGTCTCTATAAAGCTGAGTCTTCTGAATCTCGTTTGGAAACCCTAGTTTTCACACCATTCACTTCCGAAGTTGTTGAAGTTTCATACGATGTTTTATTTTGACGTCTGACCCCATCTTTTAAATCCAAGAGACCAAGTTATCATATGCAAAAAGAATCACTCGATTCGAAGTTGGATAAGTCAGCCAACCATGCGTAAACATTTGTGATTAGTAATCCCGTGTGAATTTTCAGACCTTGTAGATTTTAGTGTAAGATCCATATCTCCTAGCTCAGATCTCTGATTGATGTGCCCTTCTAGTATGTCATAGTAGAGACGTAGACGAACACTTCTCGTGGAGGATGTTTTGACCCGTTCTTCACCGGTTGTTGTCAATTTATGAATTTATAAATCAAAGAGATACATGAGACATGAAAGGTATCATGAGACAGAACGGGTACTAGGAAGCATGACAAGCACCAGAAGACGAGATAGGTACCATGAGACAGGACATGTACCAGAAGGACCAACTTGTAAACCAATATTCGAGAAGTTGAGAGAAAAAGCTTGAATCTGAGGTGACTGCGTCTTTGAAGTTCTGAGCTAGAGATGATTGTGGCTTCCGAATACGGAACGTGTCCAACAGTAAAATCATGTGGTTGAAGTAAGTAAAAGCAACAAGGATAGGGTTACCTTTCTGAATGTGATCAGGTAAGAAGATGAGGCTCCCCATAGTGTGAGTGCTGATGTAAAAAAGGTTTGTATCGTTGCTGATCATACCTTCTAGTTGAGGGATATTATTGTATTAAACTTTCAAAAGTGAAGGAGTCATCATTTCCCAACTGTGACTCACTTGGATCCGCTACCAGGCAGAAGATAATTTTTGGTGTCGTCACAGGTCCATGCTTCCAGGAGCTTTGAGAGGACATGGGAAATCATGAAAGTTGGAGCCGTCCTTTGTTGTTGTTGAAGCGTTGGGCTGGGGAAGGTATTTAAATTGAAGCTGAATCCGTCGTTGTAATTCTGGCCTATTGAGATGCAAAGTCACTCTTCTTTAATCTCCTTGACTCAAAGCATGACTACGATGACTTGATTAATTGATTTATTTCTTTCTGCAGGTGTGTGTGATGGGCCCTTGAGTGGATACTACTTATGTCTCCTTTGACAGTCTTCAGTATGCAAGAAGAAGACTGCGAATAATTCTTCCATGTTGATGCTTCTGATAATTTGGGAGACGCCGTGGATATAGAGGATGAGGATAAGTTGAAGGATGAAGACCTGGACGAGGCACCCCACATTGAAGACCTTTGTGAAGAATCTGAATCTACTGATGTTGATGGAGAAGTAAGCAATGAAGTAACACCAGACTCCTCCGTTGGTTTGGACCCATATCAAGTAAGTTTATACTCTTTATTATCATGTTAGAACAAAATTCTCATTTGCGCATATCCGTAGTCAAATTTACAAATAATTTTATAGATTCTCGTTACTAGAAAATTTTAGAAGTATAGTGCTTCGGAAAAACGCTCTAGAATCTTCATACGACCTTCATTTTTGATGGTTGAACCATCTATCCTTATTAGAAAACAATTTTTTACATATTATTAGGAAGAAATCCAGGTTTTGAGTTTGTTTGGGGCGTCAAAACAACCGAACAGTAGAACTCAGGAAATATCCAGGAAAATCCTGACAGTTTTCAGACGATACTCTGCTAGCCGTTTTTGCCATAACTCTTAAAACGCTTGTCTGATTAACGCCCCATTATAACAAGTTGTATTAGACACTAATATGAAACTTTTTATATAAGAACCATGCCAATATTCATCACCAATTGTTTCCAAATTCAGGGTTTCTGAGAGGTAGTGAAAATTGTTTCTTAGGCGTTTTTTGTAAAACGTCTTGTAATGGGTTGGGATCATGAAATACTTCAAATATTGTATCATAATGAATTTATATGATGTTTGTTGATATGTGTAATAGATTTATGTTTCATACTCAAAAATTTCATGTTTGAGATGTTCTGACCTAATATGCCTTTAACCTCTCTACTTTTAAAGGCGGAATGATTAAATCAGAGAGCTGGGCTTGTTGGATAAGGAACAAGAGTTACCATTGATTTTGATGTGGATAGTGTACCTCCCCATACTGAAAACCATATGCGAGCTCCCTTCGCTTACTTGTTGAAGATGATGCTCCCACTGACGTTGTTGTACAGAATGGTGGTGTAGCAGGGAATATGCTAATTGAATACCCGAATACGGGTATTTTCGTTGATTCATCTTTAGTATGACCCTATCAGGGTACTCTCGTGATTGTGAGTTTCACCATTTCATCGGTTCATGCTGATTTGTAATAATCCATCTCCCTCAGAGTGAAATTTGAGTCGTCCCTGAAATGGGAAGAAGTTGTACGTGAAGTGAAATGGACTGGTACATGAGCGAAGGGACATGGATGGAAAAGTCTGGTACCCGAGTGAAGGGACCAGGATGAAATGGTTTCCACGTGAAAAGGAAAATTTAAGAATGTCATAGATGGCTTTGGATCTTGTTGTTATAGAGTTTTATCTGGGACATGACTGGTGCTAAGGTTGAGGTTGGAGCTGGGGCTGGAGCTGGGGCTGATGCTGATGGTGAGGGTTTGATCCATGAGGCTTGTTGAGATAAAGCTTCCATCTTGACCCCTTCGTTCTGATAAGACTTCATGGATGATTAGATGTTGTAGTTCTTACTGACTAGATGACTGATTCAACAGAGTACACGCGTTGGGACCAAGAGGAGGCGCCGGGACCAGGAGGAGGCTTCGGGACTAAAAAGTGTTGCTGAAGCGAGACTGGTCCCTTTTTTTTTTGAAATTGTAAACGTCTTTCCAGGTACTGTCCTCCTTGAAATTTTCATCTTTGGATGCATATTTCGTCATGATTCTAGTATTGTTGACGTTAGTAGGCTTGGAATCATTGCTTGCTGCAACTGGTAACGGATCCATTCTGGAAAGAATTGTTCTGTTAGAGTCTTGAGGCAAGTGAGTACCTCTCTTGAGTGGTAACCATGTCTTTCTGTGTTCTGGAAGGAACTTTTGTCTTTGTATCAGATCGACCATGCTGAGTGTCGCTTGGGCGCTCCTGGTATTTTTAACCATCGTACAATGAGAAAGTCAGAGATGATTAAACTCTTGGAAAATGATAGATTTGAATTTCTGGTGTGTATAGAGGTTGGTGTTGATGGATCGAGGATGAGTCTTCCTTGCCATGATTTCGTATGTGTCTCTCCGGATCTTCATGGGTGATAAAATCAGGTTGTCGGTACCTCTGTGGTGGGTGGTCAGGAATGATATGAACCTCATTGTTCCTTTGAGTCTTTGGCATGCCGGCGTCAGTAGTTGTTGTGAGGTTTTTCCTGGTCTGCTCTGTCAGGTGATGTCGTTGTTCCGGGGAAAGTTGATCCGTCAGGGTCTTGAGGCAAGCAAGTACTTCCTTCTGAGTAGAGGCCATGTCCTCCAGATTTCTGGCAAGGATTTCTTGTCTTTTCATCATATCGGCTATGTTGAACGGAGTTTGAGTATTCTCGGTGTCTTCAGTGGTCTTGTCACTGAGAAGAGGCGGAGTAGTAGTATTAGTAGTAGGAAGATCATTAGCAATAGAGGTATTTTCAAAACCCCCACCACCAGCACTACTTGAACCGATTATAGGAGTTGTAACCGCTCCAGACCTAAGATTTACCATTTTGAATAAATAAAAATTAGCTTTTGTAATTGAGAGGTTGATCTCCCGCTGTGGTCACCATTTATTTTAGGGTGAAAACAAATGTACTGCAAAGTGGTACTTTCAAGTATGTTCGAGAGATCTAGCTCGAACAGAACGAGCCTAAACCAAGAAATTTTTGTTCAAGTCCTCCTTTGATTACAAAGATGGAAAAGATTAGGGTAGGTATCAGGGGAGATAAGCAAAAAAGGTTGAGATATATGAGTAGTATGTGAAGAAGAATGGATTCCCCGTAGAGGAATCGCTAATTCGGTAAGTTTTGGTTTCTTAAGACGAATTGTGTGGTTCTCTCGTTCTGTCTTATTTCGAATAAATGAGAATCATCTATTTATAGTTTAAAGAAGACACACTGATATTATCGTAATTTGTGGAAGTTACGTAGATATAGAGAAGTGGTGATTGTGGAGATTATAGTGGGGTGGTGCCCGAAAGTAGGGAAGACCTGTCTGACCACCAGTCCTCATCCTCTCAACTGCTCTGTAACCGCCCACTTCTTGTTACCTTCTTGTTCTTTGGGGATGTGTCACCACCCACGATGTCGTAGACCACCAGACCAATACCCCAGTGAGAATCCCATTTTGTATTTGATATCTCGTGAAAATAGGGGATTTATAAACCACTATGGTTTTTATTAAGTCAAGTCAAGTCAAATAACCTGCTAACTTAGTGAGGTAAGTTGTGCGACTCACTTGATTGATAGCCAAATTGCTTAGTGTCGAGTATGGGAATTTTAGTTTCATGTACCATTTTGAAAGTAACGTGGCATATTTAATGGCTAAGTATTATCTTAGAAGCGGCTTATCGTAAGTCTAAGAGGCTTTTGAGGCCAAATGTTATAAAGGGGTCCTCGAGCAAGGAGACTTGATAGAATTCATACAAGACTCAATATATGACCAATATTGAGAAAAAAAAGGCATATTTTTGGTGAAAGAAACTAGCAAATCCAACACTATCTTCTTAGCGGAAATAAGATGGTGCTAACTCTCTTAACGTAAAACGCTAGTGTGCTAACGTTTCAGGAGTAAGACCAACATGCACAACTTTTGGTAAATATTAATTATACTAGTGCTAGGAGGATAGCACCAAAGAGGTTTGTAGTTAGCACTTCAATTGTATAATTAGCACTGAGGTTTTAGCACAAATATACTTGTAGCTAAGTCGCTAAATATGGCTAAGCACGCGTTATCCTTTATAGGCGCGTTGGGATTTGCTAGGAATGCATTGGTGATAGGGAAAGGACATCAGCACCAAGGGAATCTCCGCTTCAAGGGTGTCATCCAAGAGCAAGGGCGCTAGCCACAAGCAAAGGCGTTAGCCACAACAAGGGCGTTAGCCAAGGGAGATAGCCACAACAAGGGCGTTAGCCACAACAAGGGCGCTAGCCACAACAAGGGTGTTAGACAAGGGTGCTAGCTTCAACAAGGGTGTTATCCACAGCAAGGGCGCTAGCCACAAAAAGGGCACTAGCCACAACAAGGGTGTTAGCCACTGCAAGGGCGCTAGCCACAAAAAGGGCACTAGCCACAACAAGGGTGTTATCCACAGCAAGGGCGCTAGCCACAACAAGGGCGTTAGCCATAGCAAGGGCGCTAGCGCAAGCAAGGGTGTTAGCGCTTTTGTTGCTGAAGTTAGGTTTAGCATTTTGGTGTTAGGGTTTAGGTGCCAAGCTGATCATACATGGGATAAGGCCTTATTATTCTAAAATGTATTATCTAATACCAATTTTCGTTAGTTGTCTCCTTTCAGGTGTTAAGGTTTAGCGCCAGGAAAGTTAGCACTTTTAGCTCTACTGTGACTAACTAGTGCCAATGCGATGCTAAGACGAATAGCTAATGCTATCTTTGCGTTAATATAAGAAAAGGCTAGGGTTACACTAACTGAGAGGTTTAATGCATCTTTTATGGCACTGCTCCTTAGTTGTGGCGTATTATTTATGGCTTATGTTTAAGAAAAGTGCTAAAGTAACATATTTATGCTCAGAAGAGCAATTTGAGTAGCATCCGTTACGAATGAAGCGTTAAGCCAAAGTGTTGTTTTGGGGTTTAAGCATTAGCTATTCCCGAATTTGGTAGATATTACCAGAACATCGATGGGCACTCGAGGAAAGTTCAAGGAATTCAGTCGTGGAATTTATGTGACTTGTGTCTAGCCCGATATGGCATAAATGTTGTGACTATTGGGGAGGCTACGAGGCAAATTTAGAATGTTCGTAGTTGTTCAGAGAAGACTCAAGTTTGGTCAACACTATTGGAAAAACCATCTAGGATCTTGAGACTTATTATATGGAGATTATAGACTACATTCTTGGCATGAAATGCCTGTAGCCTTTTGTAGAGACTGTATCCTCAATTCGCCTGCGGAATATACAGAGAAATACAATATTTTGTGGTTTTGAGGTGTAGTCAGGAGTATGCGCACAAGTATGTGCGGATATTTCTATGTTCCTGCAACTGGACAGAAGGGCGATTTTACAATTTTAACCCTTTTCAAAAACTCACCATTTACAACCGGATGTAACACGGTTGAGAGCAGTCAAAATATCCTTGCGTTGTGCCTTCGTAGGAATAAAGAAGCTCACATATGTACTCCATCAAGGATTGAAATTTTCGGTTGATAAATTCTCCGGAATGAGTGAATTTTCTAAATCATCCTAAAAATGGGAGGAGGTTGTAGATGAAGCTCAGAATTCTTATTTTTGCATTGCATGGATTCGTCGTCATCTGGGAGCTTTACGGGAGCATAAAGTAGGTAGCGCCTTGCTGAAGGGACATAATGAAAGGGTTTCTATGTGAAAAAGAAAATTCGAAAATGTGATAGCTGGCTTCGGCTTTTGTTATTGTTGTAGAGTTTTGTCTAGGACGTGAAGCAGAGCTTGTTTTTCGGTTGTTGCTGAGGTTGGAGCTGAAGATGAGACAAATGGTGAGCGTTCGATTCGCGATGCTTGCTGAGATGAAGCCTCCCCCTTGACCCCTTTGTTCTAACAGGACCTCATGGATGATTGGATGTTGTAGTGCCTACTGACCAGACGGCTACTCCAATAGATATCTCTACGATTTTTGGACCATGAATCGGAATATGTAGTCACCACGATATTCATCGTTTATCTGGATTTTTTTTTTTCAGATATGAACTTTTTTTATCCCCCATTATAGAGGGAGAATAGCGAGAGATACATCCCCCTGGTGAAATGATCTTTTGGATAGCGAGAGGGTAAAATGTTGGTGCTGATGAAGTGAGACTGGTCCCTATTTGCCTTGAAATTGTAAAAGTCTTTCCAGGTCTTCATGGGAGACAAGGTTGGATCGTTAGTTTCTTGATTGCCCTCTTTGAATGCAGATCTCGTCATCATCTTGAATATTCATTCTGGTATTGTTGACGTTAGTAGGCTTGGTATCGTTGCTTGCTGTAACTGGTGACAGATCTATTCTGGGAAGAATTGTTCCATTAGAGTTTTAAGGCAAGTGAGTACCTCTTTTGAGTGGTAATTATTTTTTTGTGTTTTGGAAAGAATTTTTGTCTTTGCATCAGATCGACCATGTTGAGTGTCAAGGATCGGAAAATTCCGCTTTCGGTGCTATGCGCTGGGCAGGCCAGAACTCTCCGAAGCGCGGCTTAAAAGATAGTAACCGGACCTTAAAGCTTAACTTCTCTCGGTCATATGCAGGTATATTTTCCTTTCCAAGTATGCTTTGCAAGCATGATACTCGAAATGTAGTTTTCATACCGTTCTAACTCACCCTTGTTCTGCAAGAGGTAAAGGGCCATTAAAACCAATGGTTGCCTTGGGAAAGCATCATATACCTATAAGCATTATCCAGGCCTAACTCATGCCTTGGACTAGAACCTAGGCCTTTTCAAGTCTAATTTCCAATTTCTTAACTCTCTTTCGACCATGCGCTGGAGCCTGCACTGATTTTGTTCTTTCCAAGGATGCAACATCCACGCACATGCCATTCCATGATGTAACGGTTGCTAGGAAGTATGATCATCCATCAAATGGAATGAAACTACCTCATCAAGTGCGGTAACAATCATCTCTTGCATAACATTACCGAGCCAGATCATATGAGTTACTAAAGCGTCGGAAACATCTCCTAAATTCAATGATATGAGCGAAGAGATGCTGCACCTCAATGCATTGCATTTCGGCTGCCTACGTACCCAACCCGTACCTTGAAGGGATCAAGCATGAATGCAATTCATCAAAGTGTCAATTCGAAAAGAACAAGCAACTTAAGCCTATCAAGGAAAAGACAACATCAATTCCCACTTCATCGCAAGGCCAAAGGCCAAGCAAAGCCTAGACCGTATAAGCCGAAGGACTTTCTCAAGGTATGCACAAGCTTGTGCATAACTGTCGATATTTATTATGCAAATATGCGTTCTCGAGTGCGCAAAACGATTGAATGATGCTTTCGCATATTCAAGCTTTATGGGCTAAGCTACAAGCATATTGATGCAATCATCAAGTATGCTCCAACGTATATGCCACATTGTATATATTTGTGCATTACCGCTTATGCACATTCAAGCTTATCGTTTAAGCTATAAGCGTATTGATGCTTAAGCATCAAGTATGCTCCAAAGTATAGGCCACACCGCATATGTATGGGCATTACGTCTCATGCAAATTCAAGCAAAGCTCCCTCCATATATATATATATATATTTTATTCACATTTTTAAAAATAAATAAAAGAAATGGAAGTGACATCCATCGATTGCACATTAGGCAAAAATGCCAACTGGTTGGCGCCTCTAGGAAAATCTGCTAACTGGTTGGCGCCTCTAGGAAAATCCGCTAACTGGTTGGCGCCTTTAGGAAAATCCGCTAACTGGTTAGCGCCTCTAGGAAAATCCGCTAACTGGTTGGCGTAGCTAAGGCTATTTCACTTCCTGGTTAGCATAGCAAAGTATCATCGATTTCCAACCAACACCTCTTCCTTGTATATGTGTTATTTGCATTTATACAAGTGGATATAAGGAGGATATGTGACGTTCATCTACTGCACTTTCTAGTGATGCATTCTCGGGCATGCATCACGGCATAATAGTGCATTAGCACTATGATGTATTCTCGGGTATGCAGCGTTGGTTCAGTGATGCATTCTCAATCATGCATCACGGTATATTAGCACATTAGTACGATGATGCATTCTCAGATACACACATTGGTTCAGTGATGCATTCTCAATCATACATCACGGTATATTAGTGCATTAGTACTATGATGCATTCTCAGATACGCACATTGGTTCAGTGATGCATTCTCAATCATGCATCATGGCATAATAGTGCATTAGCACTATAATGCATTCTCGGATATGCAGCGTTGGTTCGATGATACATTCTCATCATGCATCACGACATAATAGTGCATTCGCACTATGATGCATTCTCAGATACGCACATTGGTTCAGTGATGCATTCTCAATCATACATCACGGCATAATAGTGCATTAGCACTATGAAGCATTCTCAGATACGCACATTGGTTCAGTGATGCATTCTCAATCTTACATCACGGCATAATAATGCATTAGCACTATGAAGCATTCTCGGATATGCGGCGTTGGTTCGGTGATGCATTATCAATCATGCATCACGGCATATTAGTGCATTAGCACTATGATGCATTCTCAGATACACACATTGGTTCAGTGATGCATTTTCAATCATGCATCATGGCATAATAGTGGATTAGCACTATGATGCATTCTCGGATATGCAGCGAGGGTTCAGTGATGCATTCTCAATCATGCATCACGGCATAATAGTGCATTCGCATTATGATGCATTCTCGGATATGTAGTATTGGTTCAGTGATGCATTCTCAATCATGCATCACGGCATAATAGTGCATTAGAACTATAATGCATTCTCAGGTACGCAATATTGGTTTAGTGATTGGTCGGTTGTCAATCGTCCAAAATAATCGAGTTCTTACTCTTCCAAAATAGATTTAAGTATAGCAAATAAGAACAAGTTCGTTCCCACAGAGAGGCAGTGATTGTGATTTATTTTCAGTTTCGTGAGTAACAGGGGGGTTTTGTTGTTGTTTTAATAAACTAAATTAAGCTAAAAGTAATCACGCAAGTAATAAAAACGTGTATCAGGGAAAGAAAGCATTGGTTAGAGATTTCATCGTCCGTTATCCAACATGTTATCAATCAAAGCATACTCAACATTCATGAATTAGTAATACCAATAAACCTAAAGCATCCTATCGCAGGGCTACTCCGGCAAAACTCCTAATATCATCAGAGAGGGTATCGCGCCGCTCTCTGAATTCTTAACACCAGATAACTCGATGTAAACACCAAGTTTAACCCAATGAAAGCAATGGTCTTTGTGAGTTGAGGTTATTCTAAATAATCCGATGCATCGCGCAACTCGGATTTAATCTAGGTCAAGCTTCTACACATACTTGCATGGCAATTTTAAGTATTGTTAACAAATATGCTATACTACTTGTAACTAGAGTCCTTCGACAATTCCAGATCGAAAACTCTAGTTTAGTTGTAGATATCAATGCATGATCATTCAATTTACAACTTAAACAAACACACAATCAATCACACATGGCGTTATAATCATTAGAACATGAACGATATTAAAAATAACATGAAATCATGAGATATGCGCCATTCAATTAATAAACATGTCTTCAAACTTCAGATTACATCCCTAACCAATATGAAAGGTTTAGCTCATCATGGGTTTCTCAAAACCCATGGAAATCAATAAAGAAAAGTATAATCAAACCCGGAAAGATAGCGAAGAACAATTGTGGCTTCTAAGCGCAGCTGCAAAGATAGCCAGCAGCCTCCAAAACGCCTTCAGCCTTTTTCCTTTTTGTTGTCTTCTTCCCTTCTTTGCTGTCCGTGTAATGTATATCAAATTATGTATCTTAAAACTCCTGGAACTTATCTATTTATATTATTACAAAATCCTAAAATAGTTGTGTATCCTAGCTTGGGCAGAAATCCGATTTCTCTTGTGTTTTGGCTTTTGGCCGAAAATAGTTGCGCCTATGCTAGCTTTGTATGGCCAACTCGTGTGCTAGAGTCTTGTGTGGTGAACCTGACCTCCAATAGTCCATTGGGACGTTAATATATGTTATATCTACCCCTAAAATAGGCTTCCCACGAGAAAGGCCTAATTTCTTCATGTGGAATTCGAGTTAGCCACTTAGCCAATCCTAGTAGAACTAGGAAATGTGCTAAGTATCCATATTTCACTCCAACAAGGTATATCAGCTCCAAATCCTTTCCTAAACCCATATGATGTCTAAAACATAGCTAATAACCCACAAAGTCTATCCACTAGCCCATCAAACCATTCTAGCCCTTCAAATCATGACTTAGCACATTACCGCATCATGCTTCAGCCGCACTTGCGCCTGGCCGCTGGCAGCGTAGGCCAAATAAGCCACTTCGGGGCTTTGCCCATATCTTCCTCAATTCTGATCAGAATGACTTAAATCTTTCACCATTGGCTTTGTAATTTAATTCCCTACACTATGGTATGTGAAAGGCCTATTTAAGTAGAGTTTCACTGGCTCCTCGGTGATTCTAGCTCTTAAGCTCCATTCTGCGGGTTTCTGAACTGTAACCTGAAAAGGCGACTAAACTTCGAAAGTAATCAAAATACCTAATAATTCACTCAAATATAGCACATAAGGGTCAGGAAAAACTACTTTAAATGTACGATTTAAGCACCTATCAAATTCCCCCACACTTGCCTTTTGCTAGTCCTCGAGCAAACTATCAATCTAAACTAATAAAAACAAATACAACTCCGGTTCGTCGAGTAAACGGTTGCACTTAGCATGTGCAACAAGCCTTTAAACCCCTAGGTGTCCCTAGTGGACGAGTTATAGTCTCGTGAGGGTTTACAAGAGATATACCCACAAAACCTACTTCAACTTCTAAATATTCCAAAGCACCTGCATCCGAAAAGCTACGAAGACATAAAGTTTCTACATACCAACAATATAAAGTCAGAAATATAAAAGAACATTATTATCATGCTTAATCCTTGAGTTTGGAGAAAACCACCAAATAAAAGAGTCCCGGATCGAGAGTGACCGAATAATTCTGCCTTACCAATAGGATTTTATGAAATTGACACTCAAAAGGCGCACTTTATGGTTCTCACAGATGCGTAAGCGAGAGTGAAGAGAGAAAGCCTACGCATATTGACAGGTAGGAAGGAAAGGTAACCTTCCGAGTCATATTAAGATGTTATCCCGTATAAAACGGAACAAGAAAGAACCCTTTTTATTTTTCTAGTAATCTCTACGAAAGGAAATCAACCACTATGCGAAGATGGGAATTGTTACTTACCTTCTCATCCGGTCGGCAATCAGCACCACTCTCCCAACATCCCATAGAAACGTCTCCGGTCTTCCCTGTATCTCATAAACTCTTGCTCTTCGTATGCCTTGATCACTTGTAGCTCTTTTCCTTATGTATGCAGCAGCGTATTACACATTTTCAGCTGCACTTTCTCACGTTTTCAGCAGCACTTTTCTTTCGTTTTCGGCAGTCTTTTCCCTTTTATGCTGCTGCCATATAATTTTTTTCTCTATTTTCTTTTCTATTTACGCCAGTTCACTTAGTATTGCTGAATTTTTCTGTTTTTGCTTCTATTTACGCCAGTTTTGTTGCTGTTTTGCTGATTTGCGCCTGTTTTTTTTTTCTTTTTTTTCTTTGTTTTACGCAAGTGCTAGTTCTGTTTTGCTCTATTTTCAACTTTCTTCTGATTTTTATTGCTCCGCTAGTTGATGATGATACATTTCTATGGACTTGATGTTGCCGAGAGAACGATGCCAACTGCAAATCAAACTACAAGATAGAGTTAGCAATTCTGATGACATCCTCATGGTTGATAAAAATTAGCACTCAAGAGATTAAAAATAGTGCTGAAAATCGGTGCGAGGTTGGGTAGCTCATCATTCTACCTGGAATTAGCGCAGATGAAACACTCTAAACGTATAATTGAAGGTCTGGTGCCTCACTCGAGGGTATCGAATGATCACAAGTCTCCCCTTTACTCTCCTACTGGCAATTTAGGTCCATTTTGGTCGGTTCTAGCCTCTCAAAAACTAAGCACTCCGAATCTAGTTCTCTAATAGTTCTAAGTTCAGTTGTTTCGAGCAGAAGTCCGTATGTAAACGTAGCTAGTCATATGCCAAGTGACTCTAAAATCTCTAAAAGTTGAAGGTTTTCATGCAAATGTGTGTATGCCTAACAATTCTACCTTAAAAAAAAAAAAAAAAATCAGCAAGAAAAATAAAAATCTATATGCCTAATAAAAATCTATATGCCTAAATACTCCCCCACACTTAAACTTTACATTGTCCTCAATGTAAATTGAATCCTCCAATGTAAGTCAAGATGGGAAATTCTACATGCTCAAAAATAAATAAAAATTCAGCAACAAAAGATAGTATACAAAACCAATGGGTTGCCTCCCATGTAGCGCTTAGTTTAACGTCTATAGCCCGACTATCCGATCGCCCGTAGACCAATAATCTGAAAATTTGGGGATCCACCCATAAAACAATCTGCATTGCAAACGTTAATCAACCAAAATATTAATACACGAAATTAATGGTGAAGTTATTGCTCGATAGAAGTTTCCCCCACACTTAGTCTTTTCTACACTCGGAAGTGGATAAAGAACATAGAATTCGGGAACTTCTATAGACTCCTCTTTGCTAACCTGCATAGAATGAGAATCAAGTGCTTCCAACAATGGATATTTAGAAGCAAAATAATCTAATAGTACTTCCGAAGCACGTAAATCCAAGCCAAAACGAGGTAAAGGGAAAGGATTAAGAAACAAAGGTTTAGGCAAACCTTCTAAATTATCGTGAATTGCGGAATCCTTCTCTTTTTCAAAAATCTGTAATGAATTACTTACCTCTTGTACGTTGTGGTCCTCTATCAAACTTTCTGACTGTACTGCCTCAATAAAAATCTCGGCACTAACATTATTACTATCATCCTCGGAAAGTTCAATTGGGTCTTCCACAATATTAATCAATTCGGTTTCATTCTCAACACACTCCTCTTCATTTTCAGACTCACCGTAATCAGAATCTTCATCGGTTTCCTAACCTTTGTCAGAACGTCGATTAATTTCCATACGAATGGCCTTACTAATTTCTTTGAGAAGCTCGTCCGGCGCTCCGTCATCCTCCAACTCGCGGAATAACTGAAAAAGTTGACCACTATTCAAACGTTTTCCACCATTAAATACAGTGGAATCTATTGAACACGACTCTTCCCTTTGAATGGGTGAATGATCATTATTAGGATCAAGAGTCGAGTCAACTACACAATCATCCTTAAAAATCATCAGATTTGGAGTTGGAATAACGTCATCATTGCTGTAAGGATTTTGGAGAGGTTCAAAATCATCATCGTATCCCATAGAATAGCGACGATTACGTTCCATACTCCAAGCTCTTTTAGCTATTGCAATTTCTTCACCTGACGCCCCTTCATCTTCTACCAATTGCTCAAACCTTCTCCTAAGTTCTCTCAAACTTGGTAGTCTTACACCATTACTTGTGGTGGAGTTTCTAAACCTTATCTCATCCCGTTGAATAGGTGAATGATCATAATTACGATCAAGAGTAGATTTAGACAAACCATCACAAGCATAATTTTCCTCTCTTTCTTGTAGCTGAAAATCATTAATCACATATTCATTATTGTGCACAAGAGGGTTAGAGCTTCTCAGTTCCTCGAGTTGATCCATGTACTGCTGCATCATGCTGCACATCTGTTTTTCAACATTAGAGGAATCATTAGATGTATGACTATCCTCCCATCTCTGAGATTGTTCAATTACATACTCATCCCTAAAGGGTTGGTATGTCTGAGGATAGTCAAACGGGTACGTGGAATATTGGTCATAACCAAAGGATTGGTTGTGATTATACTCCTCGTATGGTTGGAAATTGTCATGATGTTGAGGCTGAAAACTAAATTGATTACCATTATATGCTTGATATTGTGAACTGTACATGGACAAGTAGCTGGAAAAAAAAAATTCTCAAAATTCGGTTAGAAAGGAAAAAATTCAGCAAGAAAAATAAAAAGAAAATAAAAAGAAAACGAAACTAAAAATACATAACAATCCGCTATGCCTCCCCGGCAGCGGCGCCAAAATTTGGTCGGTTGTCAATCGTCCAAAATAATCGAGTTCTTACTCTTCCAAAATATATTTAAGTATAGCAAATAAGAACAAGTTCGTTCCCACAGAGAGGCAGTGATTGTGATTTATTTTCAGTTTCGTGAGTAACAGGGGGGTTTTGTTGTTGTTTTAATAAACTAAATTAAGCTAAAAGTAATCACGCAAGTAATAAAAACGTGTATCAGGGAAAGAAAGCATTGGTTAGAGATTTCATCGTCCGTTATCCAACATGTTATCAACCGAAGCATACTCAACATTCATGAATTAGTAATACCAATAACCCTAAAGCATCCTATCGCAGGGCTACTCCGGCAAAACTCCTAATATCATCAGAGAGGGTATCGCGTCGCTCTCTGAATTCTTAACACCAGATAACTCGATGTAAACACCAAGTTTAACCCAATGAAAGCAATGGTCTTTGTGAGTTGAGGTTATTCTAAATAATCCGATGCATCGCGCAACTCGGATTTAATCTAGGTCAAGCTTCTACACATACTTGCATGGCAATTTTAAGTATTGTTAACAAATATGCTATACTACTTGTAACTAGAGTCCGTCGACAATTCCGGATCGAAAACTCTAGTTTAGTTGTAGATATCAATGCATGATCATTCAATTTGCAACTTAAACAAACACACAATCAATCATACATGGCGTTATAATCAGTAGAACATGAACGATATTAAAAATAACATGAAATCATGAGATATGCGCCATTCAATTAATAAACATGTCTTCAAACTTCAGATTACATCCCTAACCAATATGAAAGGTTTAGCTCATCATGGGTTTCTCAAAACCCATGGAAATAAATAAAGAAAAGTATAATCAAACGGAAAGATAGCGAAGAACAATTGTGGCTTCGAAGCGCAGCTGCAAAGATAGCCAGCAGCCTCCAAAACGCCTTCAGCCTTTTTCCTTTTTGCTGTCTTCTTCCCTTCTTTGCTGTCCGTGTAATGTATATCAAATTATGTATCTTAAAACTCCTGGAACATAGCTATTTATATTATTACAAAAGCCTAAAATAGTTGTGTATCCTAGCTTGGGCAGAAATCCGATTTCTCTTGTGTTTTGGCTTTTGGCCGAAAATAGTTGCGCCTATGCTAGCTTTGTGTGGCCAACTCGTGTGCTAGAGTCTTGTGTGGTGAACCTGACCTCCAATAGTCCATTGGGACGTCAATATATGTTATATTTACCCCTAAAATAGGCTTCCCACGAGAAAGGCCTAATTTCTTCATGTGGAATTCGAGTTAGCCACTTAGCCAATCCTAGTAGAACTAGGAAATGTGCTAAGTATCCATATTTCACTCCAACAAGGTATATCAGATCCAAATCCTTTCCTAAACCCATATGATGTATAAAACATAGCTAATAACCGACCAAGGCTATCCACTAGCCCATCAAACCATTCTAGCCCTTCAAATCATGACTTAGCACATTACCGCATCATGCTTCAGCCGCACTTGCGCCTGGCCGCTGGCAGCGTAGGCCAAATAAGCCACTTCGGGGCTTTTCCCATATCTTCCTCAATTCTGATCAGAATGACTTAAATCTTTCACCATTGGCTTTATAATTCAATTCCCTACACTGTGGTATGTGAAAGGCCTATTTAAGCAGAGTTTCACTGGCTCCTCGGTGATTCTAGCTCTTAAGCTCCATTCTGCGGGTTTCTGAACTGTAACCTGAAAAGGCGACTAAACTTCGAAAGTAATCAAAATACCTAATAATTCACTCAAATATAGCACATAAGGGTCAGGAAAAACTACTTTAAATGTACGATTTAAGCACCTATCAGTGATGCATTCTCAATCATGCATAACGGCATAATAGTGCATTAGCACTATGATGCGCTCGCGGATACGCGTCAAGGCCATTTGTGCCTTTCTCGGGTAAGGATCCTTTTTGACTTGTGATGCATTCTCGAATATGCATCACGCGTAATAGGGCCTTAACACTGTAATTCGAGGTCAAGGCATCCACACCCTGATGCAATCCTAAGTGAGCTTTATAAGCTTAGGGTGAAACTTCAACCCAGGTCATGACTCGTCCCTGAGTAAGCATCATGAAAAAGTTACAGGTTTTACACTGAGTGTCGTTTGGGTGTTCAGGCGAGTAGGGAGATTAGTGTTGATGGACAGAGGATGAGTCCTCATTTTCATGGTTTCGTATGAGTCTCTCCAGATCTTCACATGTAAAAAAATCGGGTTGTTGGTACCTTTGTGGTGGGCGATCAGGAATGATATGAACTTCATCTTTCCTTTGATCCTTTGACGTGCCGGCGTCTCAGGTAATGGTGTTGTTCCGGGGAGAGTCGCTCCGTAAAAGTTTTGAGGCAAGTAAGTACTTCCTTCTGAGTAGTGGCCATGTCCACCTGTGTTGGACAATGACCTCTTTTTTCTTCATCATATCATCCATGTTGAGAAGAACTTGAGTACTCTCAGTGCCTTCAGCAGTCTTATTACCAATAAGAGGTGTGGTAGCTCGTCAGTAGCAATGTTGGTGTGAGGAGGATTAGTAGTAGGAGAGGTTTTTAAGAATCACCACAACCGGCACTACCAGAACTGACAATAGGAGTTATAACCGCTCCAGACCTAAGATCTACCATTTTGGATAACCGAAAAAATGAGCTTTTGTAATCAAGATGTTGATCTCCCACTGTGGTCGCCAATTGTTTTAAGTAGGTTCGAGAGATCAAGCTCGAACAGGACGAGCCTAAACCAAGAAATGGCCTTTCACTTCCTGCTTCGATAACAAAGATGGAAAAATTTGGGCAGGTCTTAGTGGAGGGAAGCAAAAAGGTTGAGAAAATATCAGTTTGATAAGTAGTGTGTGAAGAAGAAAGGATTCTCTGAAATGAATCGTTATTTCTGTATGTTTTTTTTTTCTCCAGACTGAATGTCTTGTCTGTTCTTGTTTCGAATATATGAGAATCATCTATATTTAGTTCAAAAGAGACACATTAATTTCTCGTAAGTCGTGGAAGTTAGGGAGAGGTGGAGAAGTGATGATTATGGAGATTGTAGTGGGGTGGTGCCCGGAAAGTAGTGAAGACCTGTCTAACCACTACTTCCCATCCTCTCAACTGTTCTGTAACCGCCCACTACTTATTACCTTCTTGTTTGTGGAGGTGGTGACACCACCCACGATTGTCGTAGACCGTCATACCTATACCCAAATGAGAATCCCCCACGTGTTGTATTTGATATCTCGTAGAAATAGTGGAGTCATAAGCCACTATTATTTTGATTAACTCAAGTCAAGCCAAATGACTTTCTAAGTCAGTGAGGCAAGTTGCACAACTCACTAAATTGATGATCAAACTGATTAGTGTCAAGTCTGGTAAGTTCAGTGATCATGTACTAGCTTAGGAATAACATTGCATATTTAACGGCTAAGTATTAGCTCAGAAGTAACTTATCATAAACGAAAGACATTTGAGGCCAAATATTGTAGAGGCCTTCTTGAGCAAGAAGGACTGTTAGAAAACCATGTAAGATTTGGTATTATACCAATATTGAAAAGAAGGGTGTAATTCTGAGGGAAGAAGATAGCAAGGCTAGCGCTTGCACCAAAGTCAAGGAGGGCCCTATCCCAAATTCAAGGAGGTACCTTCGCCAAAGTCAAGGAGGGACTTGCTCCAAATTCAAGGAAGCTTGGTAAGCCAAGAAAGCTAATTCCAAGATGTTAGTTAGCTGAGACGCTTGCACGAGGACGTTGTAGATCAGAAACGCCCTTGCTCGAAGACGCTTGCTCAAGGACGCCGTGGCTCAGAAACGCCCTTGCTCGAGGACGATGTAGCTCAGGGACGCCCTTGCTCAAGGACGCTTTCTCGAGGACATGCTGGAGATGGAGATCCAAGGGACATGTTGGATTGGGCTAGAGAAGCTAAAGGCGCATAGGATCTAGGGATCCAAGGATATAGGACGTGCTATCTTGGATGGGAGGCATTGGCATTAGTAGAGACGCGCTAGCCACTAGGGATGCACTAGCATGGCTTGGGACGCGCTGGTCTTGGAGACGCATTGGATAAGCTATGGGTGTATTGACCACTAGTAAGATGCCCTAGACACGAGGTACGTACTAGCATGGCTTGGGGCGCACTAGAACCAAAGAAGCACATTAACTAGGCACTTGGCCTGAGAAGTTGGCGCCTTTGGCGCTAAGGTTAGGGTTAGCACTTTTAGTGCTAAGATTGAGGTGCCAAGGTGGTGATATGTTAGCTTTGGCCTCATTAGGCCAAGACGTGCTAGCTAAGACCATTTTAAGTTAGTTGGCGCTTCTCAAGTGCTAGGGTTAGCACTTTTAGTGCTTGTGTGGCTAACTAGTGCCAGTGTGGTGCTAAACCAAATAGCTAGTGCTAACTTAGCGTTAATATGAGAAAGGGCTAGGATTAGCCTAGATCATAAGTTCAGTACATCTTTTATGGCATTGCTTATTGATTGAGGCACATCCAAGAGGAGGGGCGCATAATTTATGGAATATATTTAAGAAAAATGCAATAAGAGCAATTTGAGACGAGTTCGTTGTGAACGAAGCGTTAAGATAAAATGTTATTTTTGGGTTTAAGCATTAGCTATTCCCGAATTTGGTAGGTACTACCAGAACACCGATGCGCACTCGAGGCAAGTTCAAGGAATTCGGTCGTGGAATTTACGCGACTTGAGACTAGCCCAATATGGCACAAATGTCGTGAGTATTGGGGAGGCTACGAGGCCAGCTTAGAAAGTTTGTTGTTGTTTAGAGAATAATCAAGTTGCTCTACACTAGTGGGAAACTCGTCTAGGAGCTTTGAGACTTATCAAATTATAGACTATAGGATCAGTATAGAATACATATAGCCTTTTCTAGAGACTGTATCCTCAATTTGCCTGTGGAATATAAGGAAGAATACAATATTTTGTGTTTTGATGTGAAGTCAGAAGTATACGTACAAGTATGTGCCGGTACTTCTATTTTCCTGCAACTAGGCAGAAAGGGTGATTTTACAATTCTGACCCTTGTCAAAAACTCACCATCTACAAGATTATATTGGTGAGATAGAAAGTGTTATTAGCAGTGAAAATCAAGTTGTACCCATATTTTGGATCTTGTTCTTCTCATTAATGACAATCCTTTAAATCATTCAGTTGTACCTTTCAATCCCCATCTTACCAACCAAGTTGCTCCATAAATTATCCAACCAACTTTTTAATACCCTTCCAATCAAGTTTCTCCAATGATTATGAACACTTTCCCTAAGAGAGCCAGGCCTGGGATTTTTATTGATTATCCTATGAATTTCTGGAACTATGATTCTGATTTTTCAAGATGTTATCAAGATAATTGGCCTTCATTTGTTAATACCTGGGAGAACTACTTTCAATAGCATGATTTAATGCCTTTGGATAAGAGAGCTAGATTTGCTTGTTATATCTTCATGGATGAAGGAAAATTCTTCAAGGACATCCATATGATTGAAAACTCCAACAACAATCTGCTATATCCTCATCAATTTTTTCAAGGTCAAGGCTCTAGCTTAGCTTATCATGGAAATTCTGATGGAATCAACAATCTGACTCACCCTCATCAATGGTTCCAAGGCCAAAGCTCAAACTCAGTTCCTCATGGCAATGCAAATGAATTTTTTTTTGAAAAAAGTAACCCATGATTCAAGATTTTTTTCTAGCTACTACTGAAGATTGTTGGGTCCATATATCACTTTGCTTCTCTGTTGTTAACCTTCTTGCCTTTTTTCATTTTATTTTCCTGTTTTTGTATTTTTCTTTCAAGTTTTTCTTGGTCTCTATGCTCCTAAGCTACTAATCCTATTGGAAGAAATTTTGTTATAGGATTTAATCCTACTCTTCTCCTTTCCTTTTTTGTGGAGATTTTATTTTGGATATTCTCTGTATTTGTATTTTGCTTTCTAGTTTCTTTTATTGGTCTCATTGCTCCTAAGATCCTAGTCATGTTGGCAGAATTTTTAGTATAAGATTTACTCCTACTCTGCTTACTTCCTTTTTGTGGAGCTTATATATTTTAGGATAATCTCTGTATTATTCTGGCATTTCTTGTTCTAAGGTTTTACCTTCCCATAGTTTTTATATATAAACCTGTCTTATTTAAGTTTATCTGTCAATGTTTAACCCTTCGTAATTTTCTTATATGTGCTTTTTTAGTCTGATAAAATGATCAAATTACCCTTTAATTTCAGCACAATTTTATAAAAGCGATCAGGAAATGACCATACAATTTAACTAGTTGACTATTGTAAGAATGTAAATTACAATGTTCATAAAAGCTAACTAGTAATCTATCAGTTTTATAAGAAATTAATTAAAAACATTTCCACGAAGTAGAATGATGATTATACATATATATGATCTATCGAGCTGACTTGATATATCTAAATGAATTGCATGATTGCCTCCGGTTCCGCAGTGATGATTCAGTTACGACATAACATATGCGAGGAATGAAGCCTGGTCCGTAATCAATACAAACTTGTGAAAGCAGAGAAGTGACTTCGGACCATACCTCATTCCATACATATTGTCATCGATGGTTCAACGCTCTAGCTCACAAAAAATGCTACTGGGGGTGTAAACCCCTAAAAACAACTCGAAATGATCTGCGAGAACTACTTGTACTACTTGGGATCATTTATATAAGCTCATCATCAGTTAAGGTACAGCCAGTTAATCTGAGCGACACCAATATTAATTATCCCGTTCAATGCAGATGTTGCTTCAAACGAAACATAGCAACAATTTTGATTTTATCAGTTTCAATTCAATAACATCTCAAGATACGGTAATGTATTGACTAAAAAGTCAAATTAATATTGTCGCAGAATTGAGTTTCATTTTTGAACCACTAGTGTCATTTTCATACGAGTAACAACAAGATAACTGGATATAAAGCAGCCATTTGGATTGACAAAATTCAAAATGTGGGATTTTGTGATAATTACTTGCTTTGAAAAATAGATTATGATACGAACAAGGATCGATTAATACATGGGACGAATAGGAATCTGATTAAATTGATTGATAGTTACTTTTCATTAAATTTTGATTGTTCCTTAGAGGCATACATGGTCAAATGATATCACCTTCCAAGCTATCACCATCAAGCAAAATTTAATAAAATGGTCAATCTTTAGTATTGCAGATTTGGCAACTGGAGTTTGACTTTTTATCTATCCTGAGATATGTGGCCGGTATGAAAATTGTACACTACCTCGCAAAATGGTTTAGGTCGATCTGATGAGCATGTGTTAAAAATGGATATCGGTGATTTTATGAGGGATTATCTTAGATGTAATCCATACATTTATTATTTATAACTCATATATAATAAATATTAAATTAATCAAACAAACTTTATAATATTATTATATAGTTTAAAAAACTAAACATGATCATTATATATTAGTATTCCACCCATGTTATATATTGGGTACGATAAGAATTGACCCCTATTTAGTGAGGCGAGGCTTCGCTCCGTATCCGTCCCATAAGAAGTTCCAACTAACAATTATAATGTATAATGAAAACATCAATTATCATTAGTAGATTAAAAGTTGGAACCAAATTCACTGATTACGTATTATTTAAAATGTTGGAGATTAGGAAATCCTCTTAAAGAATATATTTTTGGAAAATTATATCAACCTTTGAAATCAGTAAGTAATTCATGACATTGCCAACATCAGTACTATTGGTGGTTATATATAAAATCACACTCGCTGTATAGTTGTATCGATATATGATATTAGAGACACTAAGAAAAACTTAATATAAAATAGATTGCAACTCTAAATAGTACAAAGTATATGAATTTCTTCCCGTCAAAGAATATGTTATTAAGGAAATGCACTGATATATTTTCAGATCATATATTTGCGATAAGGATCAAGCGGCCAACTGCTCTTCCAAGCTCCAACTTCTTGTGGTTAAATAAAAATCAAACACATTATAGTTGTATTGAAATCTAGCATTAGAGACACTAAAAAAACACGATATTAATATAAAATAGATTGTCAACTCTAAATAGTGCAAATCATATGAAGTGCTTCCCGTTAAAGAAGATGTAATCAAGGAAATGCACTGATATATCTTTCTTCAGAAATCAAACTTGTTTTCTAACTGCCAGTATGAGGTCTTTCTTGAGTTCCTCGTTCCAAGCGACACCTAGACTAATGTGATTAACGTAGTGAAAATATACAAAAAAAAAAGAAAAAAAAATGCAAAAATAAGGAATGATCTCGTACATGCATTATAAACTCTAAGTCTAAACTTGTCAAGTTCTTTAAATTTGGTTATGTAAGTTCTTACAACCAATACACAAGGGTTCGTTTGGCACATTAAAATGGGAATAATTGGATGGTGTGTTGTTGCTAAATTGGGTTAAAAAGATCTTGAACAACCCTAAAAGGAACGTTATCTTTAGGTTTTCAAGAATAATATTATAATGTGACGAAGAAAAAAAGGTTATAATAAGTGTGGACATCACACTCATTAAATCACAATTAAGGTAGACATCATCCATGTTCATTTATCATCTTGTAGGAGCTATATATATGTAATAGGTCCTAATACACATTTTTGACCATGCATTTTATTTTTACTGATTATTGTTGGCTTCACAAAGTTATCGTTTATGACAACAAAATATTCCCAGGATGGCTAACCACCTCATCTGGAACATAAGAGTACCAACTAAATTGGTATCTATGTCCTAAAAAGAAAATTACCTTTAATGTATGCTATATGTTTTCAAAAAACTTACATAACATTCTTTGGGATAATTTTTGAGTTTGATTTCAAACGTGTCATCTGCAGAATCCAATGTAAAAATGTGGAAATGCCGCAATACCAAAATTTAGTTGCAACAAAATCAGGTTAAAAATAATCCATCCAGCAAAGTTTTTTTACCCTACAATGATTTAAAAATATAACAATATTAATATATGTTGGATTTTTTACCCTATAATGATTAGAAAATCTGTGCAAACCGGATTGTATTGGATTAGTATAGTACTTTCTGAAAAGAAATTGGACAAAATTAAGATGAACGTTCCATGTATATCCAAAAAATTCAACGGCAATGATTTTAAAATAAATATGTAAACCATGTGTAAAAATACAAAATAAATTCTCAGCCGTCCAAAACCACATCTCGACCATCCAGCGGTCATATATAACAAATAATGAGGGTCGTTCGTTGGGTGTGTATCAACCACCTACCTAATCTACACCGCTCGTTGCCACATTAACGCACCATATAGCACCGAATTTCATCCAACATACACGAATGGTTTCCTTTTGAGCCAATGGTTTACAGTGTTTTCTTATGTCCACTGAGGCGGGGCTTCGCCCCGCACTCATTCCTTTGAAGGTTCTGATAAATTACCGTATAATTAATATCCATCGATTAATACTTAAAATGAAATCTATACAACTAAAAAGACTATTACATATAAACCTAAATAAATGATGATTTTTTGAAATTTTTGGTTTAGGCGAATAAAAAAATTAAAATGAAATCCATAGAGCTAAAAAATATTAAAAGTAAAATAAGTAAAATTCCAAATAACGTATACTAAAATTGATTAAAGTTTAAGATATACACAAATATTTTTCTTCATCTAGAATCTTTATTTATAAGTAAATATTTTATTACTATCTTCATCTATCTCGACTAACGGTGGCAGGTCAGGATCCATTTCGCCCCACCATATTCATTGTCGCTATCTATGTTACGCACCGTGTACATACGACGGGAATTGGCCCCCATTTGGTGAGGCGGGGCTTCACCCGCACCTTTCCTAAAAAGGGTCCCTTTTAACAACTGTGATGTATAACGAAAATACCAATTATTATTTTGTAGATTAACAATTTGAACAAAGTTCACCAATTACGTACAATTTAAAGTGTCGGAGATTAAGAAAATCCTCTTAAAGAAAATACTAATGAAAAGTTATACCAATCTTTGAAATCAGTAAGTAGTTCAAAATAATATTCTTCCTCAAAACCTCATTGATGACTTCCAGTACGGCCAAATCTTTTTGTATTTCACCCGCTATACATTCCTTACCTTCCTTACGTACATATCATGTACTTGCGCTAAGAATCTAGCGGCCTACTCAACTGCTTCTACAAGATCCAACTCCCTGTAATTAAATAAAAGTTACATTAACTATATAGTTGTATCAATATTTGATACTACAGACACTAAAAAAAATGACATTAACATAAGATAGATTGTCAACTCTAAATAATGCAAAGCATAAGAATTGCTTCCCGTCGAAGATGATGTAATCAAGGAAATGCGCTGATATATCTTTCTTCAGAAATCATACACTTGTGTTAAGAACCAAGCGGTTAACTCAACTACTCCTCCAGACTCCAACTCCATGTAGTTATTAAATGAAAAATCGTACTCACTGTATAGTTATATCATTATATGATATAAGAGACACTAAAAAAAATGACATTAATATAAAATAGATTACAACCTCTAAATAGTGCAAAGCATATGAAGTTCTTCCCGTTAAAGATGATGTAATCAAGAAAATGCACTAATATATCTTTCTTCAGAAATCATATACTTGCGTTAGGAATCAAACGGCCAATTCAACTGCTCTTCCAGGCTCCAGCTCCCAATACTTAAATGAAAAGTCAGACACTATATAATTATATCAATATCTGATATTAGAGCTAAAAAAACACAATATTAATATAAAATAGATTGCAACCTCTAAATAGTGCAAAGTATACGGAGTGTTTTCCGTTAAAAAAGATGTAATCAAGGAAATGCATTGATATCTTTCTTCAGATTTCAAACATGTTTTCTAATTTCCAGTGTGAGCTTTTCTTGACTTCCTCGCTGCAAGAGATATCCCACATTAATGTGAGTAATGTAGTGAAATAGACAAAAAGTATAAAACATAAAACCCCATCAAAATAAATAGGAAAAAAAAAACATACCCCAATCTCCATCTAGTTCGAAATCACAAACCTTCAAATTAACAAACTCATAATTTAATGAGAACTTAAAACGTAATTTCAGTTGATTTGGTGTGGTGGGGCTTCTCACTGCACCTCTTTTCCAAATGTATTTGAATATTTTTTTAAAATTCTTATTTAGTCTGATTATTTTTAATGATGAGTATGAAGATTTGATACCTTTTGAATAATGGTATATACATAGTTTAAAAAGACTTAGATATTGCCAAAGTATGAATGAAATTATAAATTACGTACTAAAAAATTTAATATAAAAATATTTAAATCACAATAAAATATCTATTCTATATGCATATATCACTAACCAAAATCTTTTGTATAATTATATTCAAAATTTTACTCCAACAATAGCCAAGCTGGAAATAATTCTGAAAGGTTGATGAATCACCAGCCTATTTATCAAGGCATTATCTTGTACATACTAAACCACTGTGACTTGTTTATAACCATTGGGTACACAAATCGTATATGATACTGTCAATATCTTTTCATATTGAACCCCTGTGGCTTGTTTATATCATTGGGTAGGCAAATCGTATATGATACTCTCTTTAACACACGTACCGGGATATCATACCAATATCGGAATAAGAATATGGTGATTGATCCGATAACTGTGAAGCTAGGGGATCAACTGTTTCTTTGTACTAGACACATTCAAGATTATATGAAATTCTTTCTCTTAATTTATGATATGATTGCCGCCTGAACTCTGGCTTGGCCTTGATCAAATAGAAAAATTAAACTCAACAAAGAAGGAATCATGAACGATACTGCCAAAACATAAAAATAGGAAGCCAATTTATAGAAAGATTTGCATAAACGATAGCAATTAACCTCACCAACCAAACTCACTACAAAATTATTGCCAAAATTTACCCCAAAGTATTTTTGAGTTTATAATCAGATATTCAGCCATAATACACTTGAGAGAGTTTCTCTTAAAGTATGTATGAACTATGAAGCCTCCACTATATTGCATTGCTGCCAAAACCAAATCAAGGCCATCAAGGGTAGACTTTAAATTTGCAAGAATAGTGTTATAACTCGTAAGAATCACATTGCTAAGATGCCAACATTAAGTAGTGTTCTTACCTGGAGTGGCTGCTCTAAAGTACTCTTTGGCAAAAAAAATAAATATATAGAGATTAATGGGCACGATTTACACCTAAGAGCAACGTTAACACCCATATTATGTTAAAAAATTTATCATATTTGTTAGATTAATTGGTACCCCACTGATCTTTTTTTGCAGTCCCTACAGTTCAGAAATATCATTTGTAAAATTTATCAGAAATTATGTAAATTGGTAGATTATCTGCTACCTCCATTCCTAAACCAAAGTATACAAAGAGTACTAAACTTACAGTTTCTGGCAATCCATACACGCTGAGCATAAGGGCACATGTAATAAATGTATAGACATTGCGCGCATATGGACTCTTAGCGCTGAATTATAACTTGAGCACACAGTCCAGCAGGAATTGGACGAAAAGCATATTAGATGCCCTTTTAATTAATACCTGAGCCTCTAAAGAATGCTTAATTGTTGTTTGTATTACTTCCTCCTGGATCTGCAGGGATCAGAAATTTATCAATAGATTGGAACAGAACACCAGGTATCATATCATAATAACTGTAAGAAATACTCAATTACGACTAACCTTTCTTTCACCGCTTTGTTCAAAAATCTTAAAGCAGCATGAAACTGTTAAGTTTGTTGAAGGTTCTACTGCACAGGACCCTTTTGACTTAAGAACCTAGTCAAGAAACACTTTGCAGTCGTGAATATGTTGCCTAAGTTAATAAGAAAGCAGTATACTTGACGTAATATAATAGCCAGGTTCATTGCGAATAGTCGGGGACTTTTTGCGACGCAGTCTTAACCAAGTCCAGCTTTCCATAGCCGAACGTGCAAATTCATTGTCGCAGCAGGAATTCTGCATACTTAACACAAACTACAGGCTTCGTATACTCACTGTTCAGGAGTATATTGTAGTCGTGCATGATCCCCTTACTTGCTCCGAACAAACCTAAACTGTATAATACGAAAGTTTCCAGCAGGTCTTTGTAAATCCAAACAATGCGATAAACAAAGTGTTTGTTCGGATAGGATCTATGTAAAATTTGTTCATTAAAGGATGTAAGTAATACAGTATTTGTTTGTTCACGTCGCTTGAGAAAAAGATAGTTATATCTACTCACTTATTTGGGAGCTTCTCAATGCGAACTCGAATAGTAGAATTCAGAAATATCTTGAATGCATATATTTTCATGTCACCATCAAGTGAATTTGAAACTTCCTCAGCTATCGCCAATGCTTCTTATCCCACGTCGTCCCAGCTAGTGAAATTCCACCTCCACCACCTCCATCTCCAACCTTCCAAACAGTTAGGTAATAGTATTACTTCGTATGTCAGTAACAGAAACGTAACAACATTGCAACGATTAAGACTCATGTAAAACAATCGCACCATAACTCACATAAATTTCACCCTTGTCACTCTCATATAAATCTTCATCAAAATCATCATCACCGAGAATGGCAGACTCAAGAAAGACGTAAAAGAGTGACTGTCTTTTTGATACCTTTCAACCCGTCTCAATGGTTTAGCGGCTTCAGCCATTTCAACCCACACAAACAGCAAAATATATGACAAATACACATAAATGCATAGGAAGTACACCACCAAATGTTTCAGTCAAACTACCAAAAGAGCACTTAAGAGCACATTAAAATAGTATGTAATTACCTCTCTACCAATGATATCAATATAGGTACTGGCAGTAACCATGACACTTCACCAAATATAGAAACTTCCAGAGTTTTGGTACACAATAACACCAATGTCGCAACAATCATAAGCTGCATTCATTCAATAATCATTAAATCAGATAGAACTCTTAAGCAGTATTAGAAAGCAAACTCTCAATTGGTTCCCCACTCAGTACTATTCTGTTTTACTTTATTTATTTGTGTGATAGGATTCCTTATCTATCATCCAAATCCGAGACAAATTCTTAGTCACAAATCTCCGGAAGCAAAGACAAAAATTAATGAACGAAAAAAAGGCCTACCTTATCAGCAACAGGATCCAAGAATGCACATGTGCCTAACCGCATCTAATACACAGGTTATAAATTGGAATTAGCAACTGCAATGTAAACAAACAGAAGACCCATAACATATTTGGATAATGAACCTTATGCTAGCTCGTTGCTGCCAGCTTCTGTATTTCCATCAATATTCTGAAATAAGGAACAATGAAGTATCTGCCACCTCACACATAAGGAAAAGAAAAAAAGTTATATGTAAATAGAATTTGTTGATATGCCTTGAATCAGTCGTTGACCGGAACTACTGGGAGTCCGAGGGGCAGCGCCCCCCGCCTAAACGGTATACGTAATGTATTATCACTGGGCTTGTTTTTGTTATTTAGTTGAATTAGGGTTTATTTCTTTGCCCCTTATATATGTACACGTTGTACCTAGAATGTGTGTAACTCAGTATTCTGCTCGATAATAAAACTCTGCTTTATCTGTTGTGGATGTAGCTAACGTAACAGTTAGTGAACCACGTAAATCTTTGTGTCTAGATCTCTACTATTGTTCTCGTTCGATCTCTCGTTATAACAAATTGGTATCAGAGCGAGGTTCGATTTCCGCCGAGAACGATGTCCGGATCCATGATTAAGATCGACAGGTTTACCGGGAGAAATAGTTTTAGTCTGTGGCAAATCAAGATGCGGGCTTTGTTGAAGCAACAAGGTCTTTGGTTGCCGTTAGCTTTGGATAAGAAGGGCGCAGATACATCCACCGCTGACTATGTGAATATGGAGGAGAAGGCTCACTCAACGATTATGCTGTGTCTCGCGGACGACGTAATCACTGAAGTCGCAGATCAGGAAAAGGCCGCCGCTTTGTTGTTAAAGTTGGAAAGCCTCTACATGATGAAATCGCTGACCAACAAGTTGATGCTGAAGCAACGTCTTTTCAGTCTGCGCATGTCTGAAGGTATGCCTCTTAGAGATCACCTAGATCAAGTTAATACTATTCTACTTGAATTGCGTAATATTGATGAGGTGGTGGAAGATGAGGATGCTGCCTTAATGTTGCTGGTGTCTCTTCCTCCGTCATATGAGAATTTTAGAGAGTATTTTATTGCCGGAAAAGATACTATAACGCTGGAAGAGGTTAGGTTGTCTCTTCATACCAGGGAGATGCAACATAAGGCTGCTGGAACAGGTACAGAAAATCAGGCTTCCGGGTTGATGGCAAAAGGAAGCAAGGACGGTAAGAATGCCAAGAAAAATTCCGGCTATTAATTACCAAAAGACGTTTGTGCCTACTGTAAGGAGAAAGGTCATTGGAAGTCGGAATGTCCTAAGAAGAATAATCAACAAGAACATAACTCTGGATCTGCAGCATTAGCTGAATGTGGAAACACTTCAGAGGGAGATTTTGTTCTGCTAGCAGATGATTACACACATCAGTCTGATGTGTGGTTCCTTGACTCTGGGGCGTCCTACCATATATGTCCCAAAAGAGAGTTATTTACTACGTATAGCCTTGCAGATGGGGGCAGTGTCTCTATGGCAAACGGGTCTGTCTGCAAGGTGGTTGGAATCGGCTCAATCAGGTTTAGGACACATGATGGGAGGCTCTGCACATTGAAGGAAGTCAGACATGTGTCACTCTTGAAAAAGAATGTGATATCCTTGAGTCTGGTAGACAGCAAGGGTTTCAGTTTCAAAGGTGAAGGTGGAGGTTTGCATGTTTGCAAAGGTTTTGATATGATTCTGAAATGTGTCAAGCATGGAACTTTGTATGTATTACAAGGTTCAACAGTCACAGAAAATGAGGTTGTTGTTGAGGAGGTGGAGGTGCAATTCAGTCCAGAGGAGAATCAGGCACCTAAGTTGGTTGACGACCAACTACCACCATCAGTTACCGAAGAGCAAGATGCAGATGAGTCTGAGAATGCACCACCAAAGGAAGTTGAACATCGGAGCATTTCTACAGACCGACCTAGAAGGGTTGGAATAAAACCTCCAGCGAGGTACAGGTTTGACGATTTGGTGGGTTATGCATTGCAGGTGGCCGAGGAGGTGGAGGATCACGATTCGTCCACCTACAAGGCTGCAGTATCTGGAAACGAGTCAGCACAGTGGCTTGCCGCAATGGTAGAAGAAATGGAGTCCCTTATCAAAAATGGGACTTGGGAGCTTGTAAAACTGCTTGCTGATAGAAAGGTAATTACTTGCAAGTGGATTTTCAGAAAGAAGGAAGGAACATCATCTGCAGAGGGTGTCAAGTATAAAGCACGAGTGGTTGCAAGAGGTTTCAATCAGAGAGAGGGAGTGGACTACAACGAGATTTTCTCACCAGTGGTCAAGCACACTTCCATCAGAGTGCTACTAGCCATAGTTGCACATCAGGATCTGGAACTTGAGCAACTAGATGTGAAGACAGCTTTCCTGCATGAAGAGTTGGAAGAAGAAATATACATGAGCCAGCCAGATGGATTCCAAGTTTCAGGTAAAGAGAATTACGTCTGCAAGCTAAAGAAGTCCTTATATGGGCTAAAACAGTCCCCCAGGCAGTGGTAAAGCGATTTGATAGTTATATGGTGCATATTGGCTATCACAGGAGTCCGTCTGATTGTTGTGTGTACTACAACGATTTGCAGAATGGTTCACGCATTTATCTAGTTCTGTATGTTGATGATATGCTGATTGCTGCTCAGAATAAGTCAGATATTCAGAAGCTGAAGGGGTCTCTCAGTGCGGAGTTTGAGATGAAAGATCTGGGTGCTGCTCGAAAAATTCTGGGAGTAGAAATCTATAGGGATAGGAAGAAGAGAAAGCTTTTCCTATCACAGGAAGGGTACATCAAGAAGATTTTGAGCAGGTTTGGAATGTCTTCAGCCAAGCCTATAGATACTCCAATGGCACCTAACAGCAAGTTGAGAATGTACACGGTTCAGACTTATGAGGAGAAAGAGTACATATCTCGAGTTCCATATTCTACACAGTTGGAAGTCTGATGTATGCTATGATCTGCACTCGACTAGACTTAGCATTTGCTGTTAGTGTGGTCAGTCGGTTTATGGTTCAGCCTGGGAAGGAACATTGGCAAGCTGTTAAGAGGATTTTCAGGTATCTTAGAGGCACTTCAGATGTCGGTCTCTGTTATGGGAACGATACCCGATGTTTAGTGGCTGGTTTCTCAGATTCTGATTATGCTGGAGATGTGGACAGTAGGAGATCTATGACTGGTTATGTGTTCACTCTTGGAGGTTCTGCTGTAAGCTGGAAGGCAACTCTACAACCTACAGTTACTTTGTCTACTACAGAGGCAGAGTATATGGCCTTGACAGAAGCTGTTAAGGAGGGAATTTGGTTAAAGGGGATGGTTAATGATCTAGGCCTACATCAGGATCAGGCTATAGTGTATTGTGACAGCTTGAGTGCAATATGCTTAACCAAGGATCAAGTCCATCATGAGAAGACGAAGCACATTGATGTCAGGTATCACTTTCTGAGAAATGAGAAGAGAATTGAAGTGAAGAAGGTAGGGACAGCTGATAACCCTGCTGACATGTTCACCAAGCCAGTTCCTGAGAGCAAGTTCCAACATTCCTTGGACTTGCTCAATATCACAAGTCAATAGTCTGAGTCCTTGTCTAGGGGCATCTAAGGCAGAGAAAGGTTCTGGCACTGTCATGGTGCATCTGCTTCTGTTGCTGGGAGGATTCAAGTCAAGGTGGAGATTTGTTGATATGCCTTGAATCAGTCATTGACCGGAACTACGGGAGTTCGAGGGGAAGCGCCCCCCGCCTAAACGGTATACGTAATGTATTATCACTGGGCTTGTTTTCGTTATTTAGTCGAATTAGGGTTTATTTCTTTGCCCTATATATATACACACGTTGTACCTAGAATGTGTGTAACTCAGTATTCTGCTCTATAATAAAACTCTGCTTTATCTGTTGTGGATGTAGCTAACGTAACAGTTAGTGAAACACGTAAATCTATGTGTCTCGATCTCTATTATTGTTCTCGTTCGATCTCTCGTTATAACAGAACTGAATGAACAGAGTACGTTTTCCTAAAATGTGGCACACTTTTCTTCATTATTGTTTTTTTTTCTATCAAGCTTCCAAGCTTTACATAAAGGTATGAGTATGGAAGCTTCCAGGCTTCCAAGTTTTTGATATAATGGTCATGTTTATGTTTTCCTGGCTTTCTAACATATGATATTTGTCATGCTGCAGAATTTCTAACATATGATATATTTTTTTTAGGTTCTTTGAATCCACGTATGAGACTCCTTAAACTTGATTGCTCAACTTCCAGTTGTATCTGCTTATATTTATAGAAGGTAGCTAATACTATCCATACCTTTCCAAAGTTCTGTTTTGTATATTTAGATAGTTCCACATGTTTTTTAGTGCATGATGCAGGACTGCGTTAGCAGTTAGATATAGTGGTGTTATTATTTATTTGACTGATTTCTTTTCCGCCAGTTTAGGATTTAAATGGACGGAAAAGTCAGACCTGCGGATGCCTCTCTAGACTATATGGTTCTGCTGGCATTGGGCCGTGAAATATCACCTTCAAGTTCCCCAAATCTTAAAGTCTTTAAGATTTTTATCTGCAATGAAATGAAAATTTTACAGATTATATTTACTGCAATTGTGGAGATCAATGCCATAAATATTCACAGAATAAATATTTTAAACTAAAGGTTATGGAAAAGAAGATACATTAAGGGAGAACACAGGATCACCAAATATTACTGACAATCTCTTCTTTTTCATTTTTGTCAACGTCTGGAAATTTGCATTAACGTAGTGAAAAATTGGATAACTAACGGAACAGAAATGAAAATTGTACACCGTGAAGGTCACCATACTTATAGCACATAGGCTGAGGCTTTGTTGTTAAAGGCGCCTGAGGCGCCTGCCTAGGCGCCAATGGCGCACGAAACGGGCACCTCGTCAGTTGGACGTAGAAGGCGAAAAAAGCGGGAACTACTACATTTAA
>JAJJMC010029502.1:4760049-4775914 GCA_023531435.1 Papaver californicum
GTCAGTTGGACGTAGAAGGCGAAAAAAGCGGGAACTACTACATTTAATTTAATTCTTTTCTGGTCACCCTAGGTGTGCTAGGCTTGGTGACTCGCCTCGCGCCTCGCACAACATAGGGCCAAGGGCACCGTTTATCTTCATACTGGTATATTTTTGGATTTGTATAACCAAGCTTAATTGTGATGTTACATTCCAATTCATTCTTGAATCTCATGGTCTGTACATGAATAACAAAGGATATTAGAATTATGGGAAGATTGGTGCAAATGATATCTATGTTCAGTTGGGAATAATTCAGGTACCAAAGAAGAATTACTGCCCAAACTACTGATTGTCCTCTGTAAGATTCAGAGATTTGGCCAATAAGAAAAATCATACTGAACAGCAGCCGAGAACTGCAATTTATAGGGGGAGATGTAGCCAGAGATTACATTATGTAAAGTGTAAACCATGTGAATTAGAAATGAAGTAGTTGTTGGACCTGCAACAATGGAAAAATTACTAAACAGAAGAAAAATTGTTATCATTAGAAAAATGATAAACACCCTGATATTGATGCACACACTAGGAAAGAGCCACCTGCTCAAGAAATTATCCTTAACACAATAGTCCTCGGGTATTCCTCAAAAATAAGAGATGTTATACCCCAACAGAGGAGATGTGTCCAGGATAGAACTGCCCGTTATGACTAGTATAAGCACAATACTAGTCACCCTCTAGAACTTAACAACAATTTATAGTGGAAAGGAAATAAACACACAAGTGCGCAAAACAATGCGAGAAGAGGGGAAAAGAGTCATGGATAGTAGCCTGCTCTGGAGTAAGTTGAAATGAAGAAAATGATTTTCTTTTAATTTCATAATTAATGAGAAAATATTTTTGAATTAATTACGAATTAATGAAGGTAATTTAAAAACGTTAGAAATCTTTTAATTTAAGAAATTATTCACCCAAAAAGGTAAGTCTTGATAGGGCACACGCCAGGCACACACCATGCACATGCCAAGCTCACACCAAGCACACGCAAAAAAAGGGTGAATCAACTAGCCTATTGCCTTAGTCCTCCCTCAACCACAAAAGCATCTAAACCTAAGGGCCCTCCTTAGTTGCAAATTTTGTGGTAATAAAGGGAGAACACATCTCTAGTTTGTCCAATGTGGAACTAACTAAAGGTTCTTCATTCACAAAATAGTGAAAATGGAAATGATATTTCCACCCAATAAATGAGCTAGTGTCTCGTTGATCCTAAGATCCATTCCTACTAAAAAGACTATCAATTTTAATTTTAAAAATTCATTTCAAATTCATTTTCTCCAACAATCCCCCAAATGAATGAAGAAACCGATAAAAATCAGAAATCAGAAAACGAGAAATACCTCTTAGGAAATAGGTGTCCATAAGGTCTTGAAGCTTTGCTTAGTGAGAAATTACCGGAACTACTTGATGGACAATGAACGCGATGTCTTGAACTGCCATCGTTTGGTGTAGTTCATCAATAGCTTCCACGCGAGATACCTTTCTAGGTGTTGTTAAGTTCGTGCCGTTGTGTCCATTTTGGCCCTGGACGTATCCCGTTTCTCATAATGCTCTAGAGAATCAGCTCAGTTCTCATAGGAAGCGGCCCACTTCCTCATTCAGATAGGTGAGTTCTATCAAGAGTGTTTACTGCTACACCTTACTTCAATCTTAAATTGAAACTATAGAACTCATTAAGACTTAATGATAAGTCATCCTTACATGCAGTCATACTATCACGTCTACACCATAGGGAAGGGACAGGGAATGAAATTCTCTGATAGTGTTTCCTTTTAACCCACCACAAATTAGTTGTTTCATTTGAAACCTTGATCTTGGGATCTCCAGTCAGCAAGGTTGAGTGTCCTTCATGGCAAATTTAATTCATGAGCTTAAGCCACATCCCCCTTGATGCATTACTAATTATATCCTTGTACAAACCTTTCGTCAAAGGGTCCACGATATTCTCTTTAGACCTCACAAAGTCAACAGAAATAACGCCAGTTGAGATTAATTGTTTTAGAGAATTGTGTCTTCTACGAATATGTATATACTTTCCATTATAGTTGTTGTTTTTAGCATTACCTATTGCATCTTGACTATCACAATGTATAGATATAGCTGGCAAAGGCCTATGCCAGAGAGGAATGTATTCTAAAAAAAATATCTTAGCCAGGCGGCTTCCTCTCCTGCCTTATCTAACGCAATAAACTCGGATTCCATAGTGGATCGAGCGATACAAGTCTGTTTAGAACTCTTCCAAGATACAGACCCACAACCTAGAGTGAAGACGTATCCACTCGTAGACTTAGACTCCTCTGAGTCTGTTATCCAGATTGCGTCACAATATCCTTCAAGGACTGCAGGGTATCTCTCATAATTTAAACAAAAGTTTAAAGTGTACTTCAGATACCTTAACACTCTGATAAGTGCATTCCAATGCTCTTGTCCCGGATTATATGTATACCTACTTAACCTACTCATATCATAGGCAATGTCTGATCTTGTACAGTTCATTAAATACATCAGACTTCCTATGACACGTGAATACTCAAGTTGTGAAACTCCATTACCATTGTTCTTCTTGAGTCTACAACAAGGATCATATGGAGTACAAGCAGGTTTACTATCAAACTGGTTATATCTTATAAGTACAAAAATTCAACGTAATGAGATTGACTAAGACTATATCCATTAGACTCTCTTCTAATCTTCATCCCTAAGATTACATCAGCGGGACCTAAGTCTTTCATGTCAAAGTTCTCATTTAGCATGTTCTTAGTGGAATTAGTTACATCCATGGTTGTACCAAGTATCAACATACAAGCATACAATCACACAGGTATCGTTCACAAGTTTAGTGTAAACACACTTGTCAGATTCATTTATTTTAAAACCACTGGAAATCATTACATGATCAAATTTTTCATGCCATTGTTTAGGTGTTTGTTTCAAGCCATACAAAGATTTTTTAAGTTTAGAAACTTTGTTTTCACAACCTTTCACTACAAAGCCCTCAGGTTGTTCCATATATATTTCTTCATCTAATTCACCATTTAGAAATATTGTTTTTACATCCATTTGATGTATCTCTAAGTTGTGAATGACAGGATGACAGGTGAATAAGTGTCAAAGAAATATACACCTTGTATTTGTTTATATCCTTTAGCTACTAGTCTAGCTTTATACTTTTCCACAGTTCCATCTACTTTACGATTTCTTTTGAAGATCCAATTACACCCTATAGGTTTACACCCTAGAGGTAAATCTATAATCTCCCAAGTCTTATTCTGAATAATGGAATCAATTTCACTAATAGTGGATTCTTTCCACAATTGAGCTTCAGAAGAAGTCATGGCTTCTCTATAAGTTTGTGGATCAGTTTCAGCTAAACAAGTTATGAAGTTTGGCCCAAAAGATTTTTCAACTCTAAGTCTTTTGCCTCTCCTAGGTTCATAAAAAAGTTCATCTTCTTCTACAGGTAAGGTACTACTAGAAGAAGGGACATCTAGGGGATCTACACATATCATGCGAGATTCAAATTTCAAAGGAAAAACATTTCAAAAAATACAGCATCCCTAGATTCCATAATGGTGTTCACACCAATTTCTGAAATATCAGAACTCACAACCATAAACTTATAAGCAGTAGTGTGTTCGGGATACCCTATGAAGACACAATCAACAGTTTTGGGTCCTATCTTGGTCCTCTTAGGTGCAGGGATAGAAACCTTAGCCAAACACCCCCACACTTTGAAGTATGCATAAGAGGGTTGCCTACCTTACCATAATTCATATGGAGATTTGTCGGATCCTTTAAAGGGTACTATGTTCAGGACATAGCAAGCTGAGAGGACGGCCTTCCCCCACAAGTTCGTCGGTAGTCCTGAACTAATTAACATGGCATTCATCATCTCTTTAAAGGTTCGATTTTTTCCGTTCAGCCACACCATTAGATTGTGGTGAATAAGGAGGGGATACTTCATGAATGATACCATGTTGCATGCAGAAATCTCCTATAGGGATTACATATTCACCACCACGGTCAGACCTAACGGTATTAATTGTAGTACTTATTTGGTTTTCAACTTCTAATTTATATATCTTAAAGGCTTCTAAGGCACCATCCTTACCTTTAAGTAAATAAATATGACAATACCTCGTACAGTCATATATGAATGTGACAAACCATTTTTTAACACCTCTAGTTTGAAATGATTTCATGTCAACTAGGTCTGTGTGAATTAATTCTAAGGGTTTAGAATTTCTCTGAATATTTTTCTTATAAGTTTTTTTTAGCATATTTTGATTCTACGCATATTTCACATTTATGTTCATTTTCCAAAGTAAATTTTGGAATGCAGCCTATGCTTGCCAGTTTGTTCATTGATTTGTAATTTACATGACCAAGTTTACCATGCCAAACATTCAATGACACACAAACATAAGAAGAATCAATTTTATTCATTTTAATAGAGGTTACATTTAATTTGTAAAGACCCTTAGTCTTATAACCCTTTCCTATATAGTTTTACCCTTAGTTACAATAACTTTCCCAGATTTAAAAACTAGTTTAAAACCCTTATCATCTAACACACCACAAGATACAAGATTTTTACAGATATCCGGAACATGAAGAACTTCATTCAATGTGAAAGTTATGCCAAAAGTGAGCTTCAGCCCAACTTTGCATTTTCCCGCAACCTGTGCTGCGGACGAGTTACCCATGTAGAGTTTCTCTCCTTCCCCTACCTTATGATAGGAGGTGAACATATCTTTGTTTCCGCAGACATGCTTGGTAGCACCAGAATTCACCCACCAGTCTCCCACATTGGTTACCAGATTTACTTCAGACACTGTACCAAAAAACTTGTTCTTGTTGTTTTTCAAACCAATTAGCATTATTGTTTTCCTATAATTAAAATCCTTACGATTCCTATAAAATATTGCCTAATTATAATATGGATATGATATATTTATAATCAACCCTATGCATGCTCAATATATATTAATCAAGACATGTTCAAGTAAAATCATTTTAATGCATGATATTATATATACAACCAATGAACATACGACTCACCCATGACAAGGTGCACATGCATTATTATGTTCGTTGTGCCTTGCACTTTTAACTACACATGGTCAATATTTTCCATAAAAAATAAACAAACAAACAAAGAGAATAGAACTTAATTAAATCTCTCTTACCTCCTTGTTGATAAGCGTCATTAACACTTCACGTTCATAGCCCACTGCCTGCAAGTGAATAGCAACCAACTGAAGACTTTTGGATCAATCATTATAGATGCAACGACAACAGATAGTGCATGGCTGAGCTGGTCTTTTTTCTCTTTCGTAACATACGTTTCATTCTATAAAAATTCCAAGTGAATCTTTCCTTTTCAGTCATTAATTTCTTTCGTAAATTCCGCGCTCGGCGAATCTTCCTTTGTGTTTTCCCTATATATATCCTCATCAAACTTTCAATTTTACTCCTCATTTCACGCCCTCTTAATGATATTGACATCGTTCGGTTTCCATTAAAATGAGGAACTGATTCGCCTAGAAATAATCATTTCATGCCCTCTTAATGAAACAAGGACAAAATTTCTCGCCCTCTTAAGCTAGCTCTAGAAGCAGGAAAGGCTACGCCTGCACCACCTGTGGGCCAGCCCTTGGTTCTAAGGGTGTCAACATTATGGCGTTCTGCAAGGATTACAATGCTAGGACAGCAGACAAAGCTGGCTATGTTATTCCTGTTGATGACATGTTCAAGATTTCTCTATTACCGTTTTTACCATTAAGTTTCATCACAACATATGGAAGGCCATTAATCTTACGTTTCTAATAGCTTTTGCTTTGAATAAATGCAATCTTTCATTGGCTCCATGTAGTGCGCGCGTCCAATCTTCTTTGGATCATTTGGATCACGAACAGAAGAGTTGGCTGTATATCCTCATTTAATCAAAAACTTAATCAGCCATGAAACGATGTAACCTGATGCACCAGTCACACAACACTTTCCCTAATCTTATGCTGCTGTTCATGTCTTCAGTTCTGACTTTCCCATTTTTATCGAAAAAAAATAGTATTATGTTAAGATTGTTGGACCTGCAACAATGGAAAAATACTAAACAGAAGAAAAATTGTTATCGTTAGAAAAATGATAAACACTCTGATATTGATGCACACACTAGGAAAGAGCCACATGCTCAGCAAATTGTCCTTAACACAATAGTCCTCGGGTACTCCTTAAAAATAAGAGATGTTTTACCCCAACAGCGAAGATGTGTCCAGGATAGAACTGCCCGTTATGACTAGTATAAGCACAATACTAGTCACCCTCTAGAACTTAACATCAATATAGTGGAAAGGAAATAAACACACAAGTGCGCAAAACAAAGCGAGAAGAGGGGAAAAGAGCCATGGATAGTAGCCTGCTCTGGAGTAAGTTGAAATGAAGAAAATGATTTTCTTTTATAGGCAAAGTTTGAGAGGAAAATTAATTTCGTAATTAATGAGAAAATATTTTTGAATTAATTACGAATTAATGAAGGTAATTTAAAAACGTTAGAAATCTTTTAATTTAAGAAATTATTCACCAAAAAAGGAAAATTTTGATAGGGCACACGCCAAGCACATGCAAAACAAGTGTGAATCAACTAGCCCATTGCCTTAGTTCTCCCTCAACCACAAAAGCATCTAAAACTAAGGGTCCTTCCTTAGTTGTAAATTTTGTGGTAATAAAGGGAGAACACATCTCTAGTTTGTCCAATGTGGGACTAACTAAAGGTTCTTCATTCACAAAATAGTGAAAATGGAAATGATATTTCTACCCAATAAATAAACTAGTGTCCCATTAATCTTAAGATCCATTCCTACCAAGACTATCAATTTTAATTTTAAAAATTTATTTCAAATTTATTTCAAATTTATTTTCTCCAACAGTAGTTTGTTTACATAAATTAAAGTAATGAAGTACAACAGTACAATAGGCTCAAAATGTACTCTGTTGTACGAAAAAATATTAGTAGCATAACCTAACAGTTTATGTTGTGTTTTCAAATATTTTAAGAAAAACAAAACAAAGGAGACAACCAACTGTGCTAGCATCACCATGACCACAACTATACCCAAAAACAACAGTCCATTTTCACATTTCTACGACTGTTACCGTTATTGTGTACCCAAAGGATGAGAAGTTTACTCAACGGAAAGCCATGATTAGACTCGAAACTGCCTTCTTCTTCATTCTTACCAGGGAAGAGAGAAATTGAGTAGTATTTAATAACTATGATGTTGTTCCTTGTGAAGCATTTCATCATGTTCTAGTTGCATCTTTTTTCAAACTTGAGCATATGTGGAGGTCTCCAAAGGTGATTTACAGTGGTTCTGCAATTCCACAAATCGATCTACGTTGAAATTCTGTCTCTTGTATAGTTTCCTTTGTCTAGATAGAAGAAGTCTCTTCATCAAATCCTGGTACGTTGGATCCCTCGATGTGAATAAAAAGCAAGCATAACCTACAACTAAGCCAGTTGTAGTAGTGAAGAATGCAATAGGTTCCATTACATCCCATGAGAATTCCCAGAATGTGAGTCGGAAAAAAGAGGCCAACTACAGCACAGAGAAACCTAGCCCTAACCACAGTATACGCCATACTTGCTTGTGAGCCAAAACATCAATATCTTTCTTCTCTTTCTGCAGCTTCTTTAGTTCATCCCTCCTTGGATCATCTTCAGGTGCCAAAGTAAGAGGAACTGCCCGTCTCACCAAATCTACAACCTTCAAAAGAAACAGATATAATATTTCAGAAAACCAAGGAGTACACAACAGGATTTTGGCAAAAGAACAAATACAAAAAGGAAACAGATATAATATTTCAGAAAACCATGGAGTACAGAACAGGATTTATCATCTTGAAGCTGGTCCCTAAAATTTTGTTACAGTTGGCGATCTTCTTATGACTAAGCATGTTTTAAGAAACTATGGTACTAACTAAGGAATCTGAAGTCCTTGACGTCAAAGTCTCTAAATTCTTCTTTGGGTCTGGTGTTGCCATTGCTGAAGGCCCCCTTTGGACGGCAAGTTACGGGATGTAGTTCCATCTCTTTATAAGGTGTACCTTCGATAATAGTAGATAGGGCATTCTGCAAGTGTTCAGAAAGGTTAGCTGAGAGACTTAAAACAGATGCAGACAACGCCAAACCTACGAATGTGGAGGCATAAGTTTTTGCACGTAACCTTAGATGCTATAGGATTAGCAGTGCTCAACTACAGTTTTGATTCAGTTACTGCTTGTAATCTTGATATTGAGTCTGTCTATACCACGTCAAAAGAGACAGACTCGTTCAACGGATCTTTTACCCTATTGAAATATTGATTTGTTCCGAAAGCTGATTGGGAGACAAATCAAAGCTAAAAAGGCAGTTACTGTAATAGAAAAAACTGTTGAAAAAGTTATTGCCAGTGTGCGTGGTAAGTACTTTGGATCACCGACTTTGATCAGCATCTCTACAGCAAGATAGAATAAAAGGATCAACAACCTCCCTCCGAACAAAAAAAAAGGAGGAGAAAACAGATTGAAAAGCAACACTTTATAGTATACAGTAAAACTTAAAAAGGTCAAAAGTTTTGAGGTTAGGAACTTTTCAGATAGAGAAGTTAGATATATCGATGAAGGTTCTTCTGCATCAGGCGAATGGGCTTTGTTATTTATACCGTGCTTTATAGGTGCATTGGAGCTGAAGTAAGTAATACTCAAGCCATACACTTGAGGCAATTTGAAGTTAAAGGCCTTTTATAAGATGCTGAATGGATATAGAGATAAGTAACTCTAAAGCCATACACTTGAGGCAAGCTGAAGCTAAAAGCTCGATTGAACTGGCTAAAGTGAGTAAAGAAGGAAAAAACAGAGTGTTTTTCATACTTTGGACTCAAACAATATGTGGCCAAGATATGAGTAATATAATCAACTTTAAAATTGTGATTGTCGCCTCAAGATGTCCAATATGTGCTCATGTAATGATGTATACTAAGATATGACCAATGCTGAAATTTCTGTATATATTGCTAACAAAAGCCACTGCAAATGAATGACAAACATGATCAACGTTTTTCTGTCAGTATCGTTTTCCACCCAATACACATGCCTAACTAAGCGCACATAAAAATAACATTGATGAATGATGGAAAAAAGAAAAGAAGATAGAGAGATCTATGAGCAAAGACATTCATAATTTCATGCTTATCTCAGTTCCGGTAACTCAAACATGGATATATATATATATATATATTCAAGCCTTGATATTGATCCCTACACCACAACAACGAAAACCCCACAAAACACTCCCAAACCTTAATCCAACTATTGGGTTTTTACCAAAATCATAGAACCCATATCAAACAATATCAGAATAATCATCAACATAAATATCAAATAATATCAGAAAATATCAGAAAATTCATCAACATAAGTATCTAAAATTTATGCCTAATTACAGATACAAAAAATTGGGGCAGAATCTTATCACAGCATAATACTAACACAGCTAAAAATGGGTGAAAACTATATTATCACAGCTCAGACAAAAACAAAAATGAAAGATGGACTATAAAGTGGAGCATGGTTTCAGATTTACCTAAGATGGATGGTGGCCGTTTGCTGAATATGTACTCCACCAACAAAATAGATATTTGTCGAGATGTTTATTCTAACGGTTATGTATTATAAAATTTTGCTGAATAATTTAGGCTCTATGTTTTTCCGTGTAAATTAAGAAAGTTTATCGAGCACTTTATGTTTCGAAGGAGAATTCCGAATGTTTGAACTAATTTCAATGTTATGTATCCACGGAAGAAAAAGAAAGCTTTCTTATAAGTTCAATATTTTACTCTAAACAATGCTGCAAAATCCACCGAGATTATCTAAGCAATCATCATGTTTATAATTCCGTTTTTCTTTCGGCTACACAATTCGGAGAAGATAAACAAATGAGTAGAGAAAAAGGCAGAAGTAGACTTGTAACATACTCCTTATTAAACTGCAAAAATTTTGTTAACAAACACCTTATTCAAACACATAGAAGATCTTCAACCACTTAACATTCAAATATTTAGTCTCCAGAGGTTGAGATGAAAGACGAAAAAAAGTATGAATAGCTGCCCAAAACCTCTACTACTAACATTACTATTTCATGGTGGTGGCTCCAACAATTAGCCGAATGGTACCCATATCATCAAAATTGAAAACAGGGTTTTTAATATACACTACACAGCAATATGATGACAAAGATTACCTGAATACACATGTATTCAAATATTCTGGCCAAAACCAAATTGACTTCCTAACATGAGATAGTTTACTAATATATCAAATCAGAAAACAAAGATCATCATACATAACATGAAAAAGGGTATATTAAAGTCATTTTCATAAAAGATATGACAAATCAGCATAACAGGCAGACTCCGTGAATTTACACTGTACTTGCAAGAGTGGCAACAATTCTTGATGGTTTAGAAAATCAGGAGATGACAAAGTGCAGCTTGGTTCTCCTCACCAGCAGCATAATATACTCTGGAATCACAGAATAAACTTGTAAGAGAAGGACAGAAAAAGTACTTCAGATGATAATGAATAGGCAGATTTTAACATCCTTATTTCTATCGCAAGAGACTTGATAACGTACCCATTTCTTTCTCTTCTTTTTCTTATCGATATAGGCTATAAGCTTCTCCTTCGGACCTTGACATCGTTTAGAGCCTGGACAAACATGAACAATCAAACAACATCCTAAAGTCACTGCACTTTCCAGACCTTGCAATTTCCCCCCTCCAAAAGCTGTGTTGGCCGTGGTTCTTCCACTTTCTTCTCTTCCATGATATCCTGTGTGCTCATAAAGCTTGGTTGGTTTGTGGAAGCTTGGTAATCACAACTTTATTCTGGATCACCGTTACTCGCTGGCCAAAGCAAAAAGTTAATAAATTTAAAGAGAAATGTAAGATAAATCAATTACAAATAAAGATGTTGTGACTAATATAATGAAAGGAGCATGAGGATCAACTCCACACTACGGTCTACAATCATTATCCTCCAGCCTGTCCATTCTTTCTGTTAAAGGTTCATTTCATAAAGCCCCAAAGAGAAGATGTATTTCATCCCAAGTGAAAAGATTTTCTCATACAATAATAGTCATCATCTCTCCACCCCATCAGAACAGTACAGTACAGTACAACTTAATATAAGTGAAACGCAAAATACACAGAGCTCGACGTCGGGACGCAAATTAGAAGTCACCCATTTTTGGATCTCTGTACATGTTCTTATGTGTACTGAGATAGACGATCGTAATGATAACAATGCTCGTCCCTACATTGCTTTGTCTAAAAGAACTTACTTAATGACAGGGGAGGATGATTCTGACTCACCTATGTGATGAACCGAAGGGTTTGAAAACTGGAATGTGGTACGTGGCTGTGTTCTCATATATATTTCTGGAAGTGTTTTGTATTGGTAGTATTGTTTTTCAACCTTCTTCTGGCATATGCTCACTATCATATCCAGTTGAATACTGGAAGCATTTGGATTAGTTTTTATTATGAATTCTGATTGATAGTTAACTTCAGATACAACCTTGGTAGCAACCGACTTTCTTAAGACTGAAAGCTAATAAAAAATTAGACAACTAAATTGGATCACTAAGTTCTGTCTTTTCATGTCAAACAGTCTCTACTGTATCTTCCTTTAGCCTCAATGAGGGGTAAGCAAAAATGGGTGGGAATGCACCGATTTCTTTATGTCATTACCAAGCACAATTTATGGGCTTAAGCCATTAACACTAACCTTACTATTGAAGCAATATTAGAATTCAAACCACATCATTGTATCATATGAGCAAGGACATTCATAATGTCATGCTTATCTCAGTTCCGGTAACTCAAACATGGATATATATTCAAGCCTTGATATCGATCCCTACACCACAACAACAACGAAAACCCCACAAAACACTCCCAAACCTTAATCCAACTATTGGGTTTTTACCAAAATCACAGAACCCATATCAAACAAAACCAGAAAAATCATCAACATAAATATCAAACAATATCAGAAAAATCATCAACATAAGTATCTAAAATTTATGCCTAATTACAGATACAAAAAATTGGGAACAGAATCTTATCACAGCTTAATACTAACACAGCTAAAAATGGGTGAAAACTATATTATCATAGCTCTGACAAAAACAAAAATGAAAGATGGACTATAAAGTGAACATGGAGCATGGTTTCAGATTTACCTCAGATGGATGGTGGCCATTTGCTGAATATGTACTCCACCTACAAAATAACTGCAAAATCCAAAAAATCACCTAATGAGGAAAAAATATCCAAATTGAAGAACTAAAAAAATACTGATTCTGATTTGTTTTCTTATAAAAAAAATACTGATTGAACAGAAGTCAAAATCGAAGAAAAAAATCAAATATTGAAAATATGAAAGACAGAACAAAAAAATGAGAATGAAATCCAATCTAAGCAGGATGGTACTGACCGTATAGTCTAGAGAGGGTTTGCGTAAGAACAAAAGGGAGAAGCCTGGGAAGATGATACCCACTGGTTAAGTTTATATAGGGGAACATTTGAAATGGCAGTTTCGAATCAATACAATTAATGCATCAGATTGAAAATAATACGGACGGGAACGAAATCCAATCTAAGCAATAGGGCACTGACCAAGAAATTGTTTGCAAAGTTATCGGATGCTGAACACCCAGAAGGATCAGTCATCGGATTCAAGGAGGAAGACACACCCCAATTTCGCTGGTTCATCCTATTCAAAGACCAAGGCCATGGTAAATTCTGTCACCTAGGTAATCAAATTCCAATTGAGGAAATTTAAAAATTCAATATAAAGAACAGGGATGATATGCAAAACAACTTCAAGTACATACCTTTTTCCCTGTGAGAGACCTTGATGTATCCAAGAGAAAGATAAGCGTCGACTCAAATTTAAGCATTTGTTATCTGTATCATCCATAGAAACCCAACAAAAATGGGACTGCAATAAAATCAAGGCTCCAAATCAAAAATAGGGCCATGGATTTACAAAAAGAAATTGTTTCAGAAAAAATTGCATCTCTACAAAAAGAAATTGTTTTTTCCCAAAAATCGAAATTGCATCTCTAAAAAAGAAAATGGTAGAGAATATGGATCTACTCTAGAAGGATTATCATGAAGTCACATTCCTAACTATTAGAACAAAAATATCAAGGAGGTAGGCAAACACAGAAAGAAGTAAAAATTTGTAAGGAAGGTAAGAGTATATGACATATTTGCCTGATTAGCTAATTTACAAATCACATATAAAACCAACGTTACTTTAACCATTGTGCCTAGAAAGCTAGTCAAGCAAATGAAATTAGAGCATCAGTCAGAATTAACTATAAGTCGTACAGTTAACTTAAAAAGAGTACAAAATCTAAAGCCTCGTGCCAATTTTATAAACGAAACACAAATGAAAAAAACAACAACATTATAACCATGGTTACCAACACCTGAAACTTCTAAATTGCACAACCTAACATTATAACCATGGTTACCAACACCTGAAACTTCTAAATTGTACAACCTTCTTGGTATCCCAAATTTCATCATCCTTATCCTTCACATCAGAAGACTCTACAACTGCAAGAAAAAAAATCGACAAAATAGTGAGGTCTCTTACTTTGATCAGTTCAGATTCAACTCAAACAAAAACAAAAATCAAAATCAAAAGAAAAATCTAGGGCTTTATGTAATAACATGATGTGCCCGTGTGAGTGAAAGTGTGTAAAAATGAGTGACTTGTAATTGTGCAAACAGCACATGAGAGTGGCGGTTGTTAAGTTTGGTTCTAACAGAAGAGAAGAGTTATATAAACTCATCTCTGTCTACTGTAATGTCTAATCTTCTTTTAATCAAATCATTTGATCAAATCGTCTTCGGTAGAAATGTAACATTCATAGAAATGTTAACATGGTATTAGACTCAGAAATTTCAATTTCTTAGGATATTGATCCTTCTTCCGCGACTTTGATTCATCTTCTCAACATCTACTTCTTCACTAATCTCTTCTGATGTTGGTGTGAATCGAAAATCAACATCTGATTTGGATTTGGTCTGAGTTTTTCTTTTCAAAAGACAAATTCTATTAGGGTTTTGGTTTAGTTTCTACATCTCAAACATCACCTGGTTTAAATTCAGTTGGTAATGGAGAGTTCTTGAGGATTAATGGAGTTCTTGAAGTGAAGATTTGTTCTGTGAAGTTCGATTTGATCATGATGCTTTACTACAACGTCTTCAAACAAGATTAAGCATGTATTTTGGATCTAAAATTCAGTTTTAGAACTTGAGCTCTTGATTGTTTTGGATTTTCAGTTTGAGTGATTGGATCTGGAATTTCTCTAACTCAACAGCTAAAATTCAAATCTCTGCTGATAATCTCCATCTTAATCTTTAGATTACTTTAGATTTGATCTCATGTGTTCAATTTCCACATCACTAGCTCAACAACATTCAATTTCGTCTTCAAAAGTTGTTCTCATCATAACTAGGTTTGATTTCAACTAGTTCTTTCATCAAGTCCTACTAGTACTGATACCTGGAGCTATTAGATCTGAGCATGCATATTTGTACTACAATTGATAGTTAGGGAGAAGCTTAATTTTGTTGCATTTGATAGTGGAGAAAATCTCTTCTTAATTCGCACATGTACATTGATGAGTGTATGAGGTGAGTGTTTGTTGCACAACATGTACTTACATAGCTTATATTCAGTTCATCAGAATGATGTTAGTTTTGGTACAGTCCTCATCATGTGAGAGGTCATGAGTGAGTTCGCTTGCAAGTTTAATGATGAAACTGAAGATGCTGTTATGGGATTGATATTGGTGAGTTATATAAATACAAGTTGATGTTCTCTTTGATGAGTTTGCATATGATTCTGTGTGAAGCCTGCAATCCTTTATCCTTTATCTTCTACTGTTAGGTATTTGTATTAGTTGGCAATAAGTAATTCTGTTATTAAATCTTTTTCTAGTATGTGTTGGTGCTGGTCTTGTGATTCATGATGTGTTCAGATTATATGTTGCAAGGGAATGCTTTGGTGCTTAATCTTTCTTATGTAGTAGTATTCATTGTGCCTAGTATGGAATTCAGTTTCCTAGTCGTTAGTGGTGCTCTTATCCACACAGTGATTTCAGTTTGATCATTTGGTAAGAGAAAATGATATGCTTCAGTTGGGTACACTGACAGTCATCATAATTTTCACCACCAGCTAGGGCTGCACAGGAACCGACCGGAACCGAAGAACCAGACCGGAACCGACAAAACCGTACCCCTAAAAAACCGGACCGAGGGTACAGGGTACAGGGTACAGGTACAAAATTTAGGAACCGGGTACAAACGGGTACAAGGTACAGGTACAGCCTAAGAACCGACCTGTACGACCCAAGGAACCGATCAATATTAACCATTGATCTTTTTATGTTGATTTAATCTCTATCGTTGAAACTGTGGCTGGAGAATACCGTATACAGTATACTTGGTGAACTTCGGTCTTTTCTTTTGTGTCATTTTTCGTCTTTGGAGAGTCTCAATTGAGACTGTGGGCTGTGGCTGTCGAGACTCGAGAGGTACGTAGAACTCCATTAACATCTTTCTCGCTCTCTCGATTTATATGCATCTTCTTTGTCTGCAACTCGGTAGTCCTATGATCCTATCAGGTTAAAATTTTGGGTTTTCACTTTTCACTGGCATAGGGTTAGGGTTAGTTTTGTTTTCTTAAAATGATTTAAGAAATTGTA
>JAJJMC010029502.1:4777839-4820335 GCA_023531435.1 Papaver californicum
GTTAGTTTTGTTTTCTTAAAATGATTTAAGAAATTGTATAAATGAGGATTTGTGAACGGAAAACGAGTGCTTAGTCCATGGAGAAGTTCCTTATCTACTAGGACGGTCGAGGCATTGCTCTGTACACAAAGTTGGTTACTAAAACCGATTGCTCTTGATCTTTTAAATGATTATATACCGGACGACAACTCTAACGTTGAGGAAGGTAATATGATTTTTTTTTCTTTTTCTTTATTAATCATCAATTCAATATTTAATATGAATTCATTTCTTAATGGATGTTGCAGAGTTATTGGGTCCTATGCCAGCGCCAGAATCTTTTGATCCTTGAAGTTCATTGGATTTATTTATATGTTGGTTATTCTTCTTTTTTGTGTTTGTGTGTTTATTTGACGTTAAAAATAACTTCTTTAAGTACCAAATTTTATTTGACGGAACAACCAAACTTTTTGTGTTTGTGTTTATTTGACGGAACTAATTATTGTAAACATTTCGTAATTAGATTGAAATGGTAGAAACACTTAAATTTTTTTTTTTATTTCAACAATTTATATTTAAATTTCATATATAACAAAAAAAAAAAAAAGGGTACAGGGTACGTACTCGGAACCGGACCCGGGGTACAAGGTACAAAACCGGAACCGGACCGAGGGTACGGGGTACAGGGTACAGGTACAAAACTTAGGAACCGACCCTAGGGAGGTACAGGTACAGGGTTCCATCAAGAACCGAGCCGAACCGACCTTTGTGCACCCCTACCACCAGCTACCTTCTACTCCTGTAATTTTTAATGCTTCTGAAGTTTCTGTTGGTATTGAAGATTATGTTGTTACATTTGAAGATTACTCTCTTTTGTTGTTCCTAGTACTGAGTGGACAAAGTTTTAATTTTATAATCATTAGTAATACTATTGGTGTATGGTTATACATTGGACATATCAAGTACCAGCAAGTGTTACTACCACAATTTTTTCTTTTTTGTTCTGCCTGCTACTGCTGCTTACTGTTGCAACATCTGTTTCTATCTTGTTATGTGCTGTTGTATCTTTTGCTACTAAGTAAGTGTGTTTGCAAGAACTCTGTGAGCAAGTGTTGAATAAGCCACTGGATTATTCATTGCAGCTGCAACTATTATTGTCTTTCTTACTTCTTCTGGTCATTTGTTTTCTTATTGGAGTGTAGCTGGGGTACTTTGTTTGTTGCTGCTTGGTGCTCACATTCTCTATATGATAGTCTTGCTCTGCACCAAGGTTATGATGTTTATTTCATGCTTCTTTGTTGTTCAACATTAGTACACAACTACACTCTACTCAAACTGCTCTCTTATGATTTGATATTTATGGATGTCTGAGTCTGCTGATTGTCTTCTCATGGTCTGCAACTACATCACCAACCACCTCTGCTACTGTCAGCATGCTTTATGTCTATTTAGTTTTAGAGTTAGTGTTTGTGCTTTACTTGGATTTTCTACTACTTTTGGATACTTCAACTACTACTGGTGTTGCCTACACCCACTGCAACTACTACACCAATTTGTCCTGAATCAATGCATCAACAACTTTAAGTGATGAGTAATCTGGTATTCTCTTTTTCTTTATGGTTATGGCTTGACATTAAGTTTCAGGTGTTTGTTTCTCTACTTGAAGGACTTTCAGCTGCAATTGCTAGTGTGCTAGTCTGCTATAACTTTTTCTCTTTTATGTGACCTGCCTGCTGCACCTTGAACTCTTATAACTGCTCTTTATGCCATGAGTGTCTGTATAATTGTGTGTGAGTGAAAGTATATGTAATCTCAAGTTGGATCATCCCCCTTGAGCTTGAGGGAGGGTAATAACATGATGTGTTCGTGTGACTGAAAGTGTGAGAGAATAAGTGACTTGTATCTGTGCAAACAACATATGAGAGTGGCGGTTGTTAAGTTTGTTTCTAACATAAGAGAAGAGCTATATAAACTCATCTTTGTCTATTGTAATGTCTAATCTTCTTTTAATCAAATCGTCTTCAGTAAAATGTAGACATTCAATTCATTGAATGTTAACATTATGTTCATTACTTTTTAGTATGCTATCCAAGGACAGAATAAACACGATGATACTCTCAAATAGAACAACCAAAAAGGCTTACCCCCAAATCCCATTTATTACATTGTCAAACAGGTGTTTATCCCAGATAAAACAACACCAATTTCAGTTTCTGATCTGATACAAAATAATATGTGATTAGGGTTATGTTTTTTCCAAACTTATATATATATATACGATTCCTCTGTCGTCTGATCGACTTGTCAAAAATTAAACGGTACAAGATTTTAAAAAATTATGTAAACCGTTGTAAACATATAAAATAAATTTCCAGCCGTCCAAACCCAAATATCGACTATCCAACGGATAGATAACAAAATATATGAGAGTCGTCCGTCGGGTGTGTATCAACCACCCACCCAATCTACACTGCTCGTTGCCACATCAACGCACAATACAACACCAAATTTCATCCAACAGACACGAATGGTTTCCCTCCGAGCCAATGAAATACACGGTTATGCTCACCAGCCAATAAGGGAGAGGGTAAGCTCCACCAGTGCTAGTTTTATTCTGGAGTGATGGATGGTATTGAGTATTAAGGTTGTTGATAGCCCAAACTAAATTAATAAATTATCAAATCCCTAAATCAACAAAAAAAATAATAATTATACTAAATAATAGTTAAGCTATATAAAATATTTGATATATATATATATATATATATATATATATGTATATAATATATGATTTTGAAAAATAATCAAAATCTCTTAATCAATTTTAGTGTAACTATGATTGAAAAAGAGAATACTCTCTTAGATTAAAATTTTATAAACTTGTTCATGGAGTTTCAGAGGAATGATTTTAGTCTTTTAGGTAAAGAATCAACGCCTTGGTTAATTCACTTTAATTAATCTTGTTGTGGAGATTTTTAAGGGAATAACTAATTTTTTAATAAGAGTTATAAATCAATCTAGATTAAAAGAGATTTAGGGTTTAATTTTATTTAAGGGAGGAAGTAGGGATTAGGATTTACACTTGATTAGAATTCAAATTACTTTGATTACAATTCAATTTATATTTAAGGAAAAGTTAGGGTTTATCATAATTTTGGGGAAGAAGTAGATTAAGTTTAGTTGTTAGGTAAAAATTAAAGCTTGTTTGGTTTTTAATTTAATTTAATTTATTTGGGTTATAAATAATAAATGCATGTGCTATATTTAAGAGAAGCCTTTACGAGTCTGTTATCTACACAGCTGGATTGCACTCATTATTGGACGACAAGTTTGTACTGGACACCATACCTTGTGTATACTGCTACAAACCCTAAGATAAAATTTCAATTATTCATTTATAAAAAAAAGGGCATGGAATGGAGTGTTTTAACACTTTATATCACTTTTAAAATGAAGTGGTGTAGTTTGAAGGAGTGGTTTCGCCACCATGAGATGGTTAAAACACCCTAAAAGGAAACGGTTTTTCATTTAAGCTTTTTTTCTATAAAAAACAATATTTAGTTGATTTAAAAAATATAAAATTATTATTAACTAAGAATTAAAAAGTGATAAACATAAACAAATAGAGAGAAAAGATATGAGAGACCATTTCGAATTAGTGTAAAATACAATTGTGTAAGGACTTCTATTTATAGGTCATGCAATAGAGTGGATGATTATTGACATTAAGTATTAGAGGTAATGGCATGCAACCATTACTAGCCACTAACACATATATACTTACAGTGGTAGAAGATGTAAAGGTGGTGGTGTAAGTGTGGTGTAAATCACTAAATATTTTTTTAAAACACTCCCTTGGATGACACCATAGTAATAACATTGCCTCGTAAAAACCTTGTTAGGAAAACCTGAGGGAAAAACCTAGACGAAGGAAAAAAAGTACAAAACATATAGAGTAGTGTTGGACACGCATATGCGAACAACGCGATAAGTCTGATATAATATCTTTCACAAAGATACTCCCCCTGATGGATACTTCAGCAAATCTTGGTTGACAAATTTTTAAGACGACCAAATCCAATCTTGTTAACTAATTTCTTGAATGTTGAAGTTGGTAATGCTTTGGTGAAGAGGTCTGCTAGATTGTTACTTGAACATACTTGTTGAATATCAATCTCACTATTCTTCTGTAGTCATGTGTGAAGAAAAACTTCGGAGAAATATGCTTCGTTCGATTACCTTTAATGAAACCTTCCTTTAGTTGTGCAATGCAAGCGGTGTTGTCTTCGTACAATAGTGTTGGTGAATCTTTCGTTGAATGAAGTCCACATGATTCTTGAATGTGATGTATTATTGACATTAACCAAACACATTCACAACTTGCTTTATGGACTGCTAATAACTCAGAAAGATTTGTATAAGTAGTTGATCTAGTTTCTTCAACAAAGTTCCAAGATAGGAATACATCACAGTATACGTGAATAAAAACCGTATTTGTGTTTAAACTTTATGTGGTTCAAAAAGACATTCAAATTCCTAAAAGATGGTTATGTTGATTTGGTCTAACAAAATGATCTAGTTAATGGTGGGAATCCACCAAATAACCAAAATGGACGCAACTCCCCCTTGGATGGCCACCATGTTGAATTAAATTTCCTCACTAAAACCTTGCCATCAAAAACCCAACGGGAAAAAATATATGGACGAAGGAAAAAGAGCACGATATCAACATTTTAAGTAAAAATTTAATATCAATAAGATGTTGCCTCGTTAAAACCTTATCAGGAAAAAACCACATCGGACAAAACCTGAAACGAAGAGAAAATAGTACAATTTTTGACGATTTATGGATGATAACTCAACTATATGAATATTACAGAAAATAAACCATAAAAATAGACTCTTAATTTATATCATAGATAAGTTTTATGCAAGCATAATTTCTAAACTACAAATTTAATAAAAAAATAATAATTATTATGCTGCTAAGGCGTGGATTTTTGTCTTTTTAAGGGCTCTTCAAAAAACCTATAAATTTGATATCATCAATTAATTAATCCATATTTTGGTTTTGTACCAAATTTATAAAAATACATAAACAATTGTTAAACTTGATATAATCGAGTCAGGTGGCTGCCTGAATATAATTTGAATCCTCAAAAGATTACAAATTCGAATATATTCCCCAATCATATTTCTTGTGTGAATGCAATATGAATCCTTCAGGGACTACCACGCCAAATGCATCATACATGAAAAACAAAAAGTTATTGAAACAATCCTAGGGTTTAAAAAAAATGAAACCCTCAAATCGTTTTTACAACGATCATATTTCTCATATAACACATGAAGACTACACCAACCGTAATTTTCAGAATTCAGGCTTGCACGTTTAAGGTGTTAAGTCTTTGATCCAAATATATTTTGTGTTATTAAAGAAATTTCAATCCAACATAATTCGGATTTTGTGCCTGCCAATCACATTTGTCGGTATTCCTCTGCAAAGGGGTTCACAACCACCATCATTTATTATTTCAGTAGCTACTTGTAGATGGTGGTTTTTGACAGAGATAAAATAGTAAAATTATATCTCAAGACTCGAGTCTGAGAAATATTAAACTATAAAATTCTGCAAAGAATTCTTAGGCAGGTGCTTATCCCTGCCCTCTCAGGTGCTTATTCATGTCTTCTCTCTATATGTATGGTCAGCTACATATACGATCAAAATTGAAGAATTGAATCAACATTCATTACTATACAAAATCATCAGAACAACATTGGTGTTTACTACAACATTCCCAGATGTTTTATGATTTTTACATAAAATCTCAAGCTCCTAGATGGATTGCCCACTAGTATAGAGCAATTTGAGTATTATTTTGGTGTTATATTCCACAACTGAATTTTCAAAATTATCCATGTAGATATTCACGCTCAACTGAGCAATATTAACCTACTAAACCACTTATATAACTTTATATATGAATCTATTCGATTAAAGTACCACAGTTGTGCTTAGATTCAAAGTTAAAATTGTGTCAGACACAATTTCATATATAGCTACTACTAGCTAACAATACAACCTCGGTCACATTGAATCCTTTCTTAGAGAGACAATTAATGTGAATGAGTGAAAAGAATTCAATTTAGGGTTTTTGAAACGCTTAAAAAATAGGATTTTCAACACTTATAAGTGTGTCAAAAAATGCTTTCAAACCCTAATTTGAAAAAGAGAAGCTCTCCTAACCCGAATTCCTAACGTGTACGTCTTGCTAACTCATGTGTTTTGCTTACAAAGCAAAGCTTGCACGTATCTACTCATAGGACAAGCGTGGATGTCCTACTTCTTTCCAAATTTGGCATTTTATTCTTTTACCCTCAACGTGTGAGGCTTCGTACAAAGAGTAGAAGGTATGGGCATCTTTCTTCTTGTCTTTGGTGTTTTACTTTTTTACCCTCAATGTGTGAGGCTTCATACAAAGAGTAGAAGACCTAGATGTCTTTCTTCTTGTCTTTGGTGTTTTACTCTTTTACCCTTAACGTGTGAGGCTGAGTACAAAGAGAAAAACGTGAGACGTCTTGCTTCAGGGCTAAAGCTTGGCGTTTTTTTCTCTTCAACTTGAACGTCTTGACTTGGCGTTCCTCTCTTCTTTATAAATTAGGGTTCTAACAAGCTTCAAAACCCTAATTTGCTCATCAAAAGCTACACTAGGGTTCACTCATATATGTAGCCTCTCACGCTTATATATTTTCATGTGAGACCTCTCACATATTTTTATATATGGCCTCACATACAATTTCTCATGCTCAACAGCATACACTTATTTTTACCAAACAATCATGTTAATGCAAAATTGACTAAGTTGGACACATTTCTCCTTATACACAAACAAATATATATTTATTTTATTTTAATATGCGAGACTCATCAGTCTAGTCAAGTAAGACAAGTCTTTAGCCAAGAGACCCAATAACCAGGCCTCAATCGACCTAATATTAGTAGTACTCAATACTACAAAATTTACACGAGACATCAGATGTCACTAAGGGAGGGATATTCACTAGGGTATTGGTCTGGCGGTCTACGACATGTGGTACAGGAGTGCACCCACTAAAGAAACTCTGAAAAGTTCGATCAGCAGTTGAGTAGAGGAGTGGTAAGTTGAGTAACCAACTATTCAAACGTCAATTGAAGTGGAGAGCAGTTGTCAACACCTTCTCCACCTTCTCAACTTCACAAATACTCAACCATCAACACTTTCTTCCATAGAGGAGGTCGAGTGGTTATGATAACTATGATATAAATAGATTCTCAATCTATTGAAAGAAAAGAGACAACTGAACAAGTCTGAAATACGACAATTCTAAGTCTAAGTATAATACAGAACAACACAAGTTGAACTTGATCATTCAACTCTCTCATACAGAGCATTGTTTATAGCTATATTCACATCCATTACATCCTACAGAGTCTGATACTCTGACCTCAACCTTCTCTTGCTTCCCTCCTTAAGACCAACACTTCTCATTTTCGTTTATGACTGAAGCAAGACTGGAACAACCATTGCTTGGTATCATGCCAGGATTGTACAGATTGATATCTCAAATCTAAACAAAGTACTTCAACAATACAATTGTGTAAGGATTGACGAATTGTCACCTGCTCACCCCACTTTTCCTAAATTACCCTTCAATTCGTTTTTCCCCACAAACAGTAGTATAAGTGAATATTTGACAATTATATCAGCTTACCACGATCCCACACAATTCTCAAGTGTCAGCGTATCTTGAAAAATTCACAAAATTACAGGTACCAGCGCCCATAAAATCATTATAATCTCCCCCATCTTCCAGTAAGGAGATATGAACTATGAGAATGTGGATCTTGTTTTGACAGACTCTATTGGAGCATTATATGTAGCCTCATCTAAAATGCTACTTGTTGCTGTATGTGATTGGATTTGTTTTTTCAAGAGGCAAAGGCTTATATAAAAGCATAATGAGACATTTTCACGCCTATTCAATGACAACCTTTTTCGATTTGATCATGACATGAGATGAATTGATATAACTTTTAAGTTAATGGACACCAACGTCTAATAGTATATAGTATCCCCCTGATTATGGCGGAAATATTTATATCTCATATACGAAAACAAGTTTCGTAAAACATTATCCGATAAATTCGAGGACATATACTCATAATAATTTATGGATTTTAACAACACCAGGTTGGACAGTAGATACAGACTTCATGAGAGAAAAAATTTGTCCTAAAATTGTAGTCTACTTGACATACAAGTTGAACATCAACCATGGATTTTATTGGTTACAACCAAAACATATATGTTATGCAAATAAATCTCCAATAATTTCATGATCTCAAGGGCCGATGAGATAATGAGTTAGAATAAATTTATGGACATTTATTTTTATCAAAAGAAATTTATCTCAAGATCAATTAAGTTACCGAAGGACTAATTAATATAGGCTAACAAGCAGGATGCGCACCCACTGACCTTGAATGTCCTACCGTATTCCAACTACAAGTGGAAGGGTTCAAAATTTGAAGATTATTACCACGAGTAAAATTGCTCAATATCTCTAAAAAATGCAACAATTTTCCGTTTAATTGGTATTTTCAATTGGCTTGACCATAATAATGATATCGCATCCTACTAGAATCGATAGAGAAAACCAAATCCAGTTGGCTCATATTTTTTTTTAAGAAATATAAAGAAATCATGTCATTGATCTCTAAATAAGAACTTTGTTTTAATTAATTGATGGATGATTTCTCATAAAAAAATATATAAACCATTATTTCTCCACCATCTTTTTTAAAAAATCACCGAAAACACCAAGTTCAAGATTTATTGATGGAGAAATAGAAATTTATATCGTCATCATGTAAAAATTGATAAAAATTAATGTCGCTTTGTATCTTCAAAAGAAACTTAAACTTGGTAGATAACCATAATATTAGTTAAAGATATCCAAATTGGACTAATGGAGGATTTCTTGAAGGAATATTATTAGAGAACCATTGATGATGGTAGATGTTTGTTTTAAACGATTATTGTCATTCTTTGAAAAAATCAACCATATTGACAAAAATACAGAAAATATACCAATTTATTTTCTCTCATCTTATAAAAATGATGGAGAAAAACTAAAATTAATTGGTTTATATGATTTATAAAAATCACGCCTACAAAAAATGTCATTGTTATATAGTTGCCAAATAAACAACAAAAGAAAAAAAAGAATGAAACTGGAGTGGAGTTTCGTAGTCAATTAAGACTATCGGTACAAATAATAGAACATCATTAGTAAGATTAATATAAACATTATACTTACCTTTTTCAATATAATACAATAACTCTTGTCTTCGGGGTTACTAAAGAAAATAGTCTAAATAATGTACAACTTTTTCTATATCGACGTTTTCAATGGATGAAAGATAGGTATGTGTAATTGTATTGGATTGAAACTCTCATGTATTTCCAAATTAAAATAATCAAGAATGAAAAATAAATAAATCAACTTATATAATCTATTGTTGATTTGAACAAATATACTAAAAATTAAAAATTAAAAATTAAAAATTGAAGCCGAAATATATACCTCCAATACAATATTGTTTTGTCTATTAATAGAGACAAACCAACAAACATGTGATAATTCTTTTTAAAAAAATGTTTACATTAATAAAAAAACACTAAAAAATAAGGTTTAGAGAAAGAAAAAGATCTTTATTTATTTAATGATTGGAGCTACGTGTTTGATAACGTATTATAAACTAAGAATTAAAAAATGATAAACATAAAAAAGTAGAGAGAAAAGATATAAAAGACCATTTTATTCATGAAATTAGTGTGAAATACAATCATGCAAGGACGTCTATTTATAGGTCATACAATAGAGTGGATGATTAATGACATACAACCATTACCAGCTACTAACATATACTTAAGGTGGAGGTTACAAGATAAATAAGAATGTGTAAGCATAGGTGATGTAAAGGTAGTGCTGTAAGTGTGGTGTAAATCCACCAAATATTTATTTACAACAAAAACACAAATAAAACAAAATCTAGAAGATAAACAATTTACTGTCTAGGTCATAAAAATACAATTAAAAAAATAAAAAAAGGATCGATGACACGATATATTGTCTTCCTTATGTTGTTTTCTTTCGACAAGTACTTCACTTGAAATAGTGTTTGAGGGAGTATTGGATTTTTGTGGGAGTCATTCTTACCATAGTCTATATATATATATAGTAGCTAATTTTTTACCAAACTAACTTATCTTTCCAATAGCCCTTGCTCTAAGTATTTAAAATATGAAAAAAAATGAATGAGTTCATCTCCCCTTGTGCAAAGCATGTGAAGTAAAGTGGAGATAATAGGAAGAGTTAATTCCCTATGTAAAGAGTGTTGTGGTGAGAATTTAGAGTTCCCTAGATTATGTGCGACTAAAGTACTGTGTTTTATAAAGATTGTTATAAAGAGAATAAAACTCTCTGGGATACATGAGACTAAATTATTTAGAGGGAATCCAATGATAATAGACAAATAGTTAGATTTGATAGGCCACGTGTATAAAAAAGTCAGAAATGATTTTGGTGAAGAACACCCATGATCTCACGTACAATACAAGATCATAAGAAAGTTGTGATAATTTAAATCTGAGTCACATATGCTAATATTTGTTTATGTTATATAATTCAATATTTTGGTGTACATATGAGTAGTTTCGGTTTTAGTTTGTTCTTGTGGCAGGAGATAACTAAAATCATGTTCTTAACCTTTCTATGGTAAAGGTTGTTTTATTTTTATACCCATTCTATTAGAGAATAACACATACAAGGGGAGAATTCTTAATTGAACTTGTGTTTAATGATAAAGGAAGAATTAAGTCTAATAATTACTTTCCTAATGAGAAACTAAGTTAATTCTGATTTTACTAGGCTCATCAAATTGAAGGGAAGAATTATTTATGATAATTGATTTCCTGATGAGAAACTAAGTTAATTCTGATCTTAGTAGACTCACCGAATTGATGGTATGTTATACCGCCATTTTTTTAATCTCTTATAGGTTGACTCGAGTTCCTTTGAACTTTAAAGTTTTTTCAAAATACCCTTGTGTATTTCGCACCTTTGTCATTTTTGGTGACAAAAATGAGGAGAAATATATGGAATGGCTTCGATCACTTCGTTGTAACTAGACTAAAATAACATATAAGTCACTAGTAACATTGTCAAAGGGTAAAATAACCATATCTGTTGATAAAGACATATATAACGAAAAAGAATACAAGTTTTGACTAAGGGGAGAGACATATCATTTTGTGAGTTGTATTATCATTTAATGATATTGTACTACTGGAATAACAATTATGTTCAGATTGAAAATCATCCTAGCTTACCTTTAAGGGGAGTAATAGAATTGTTACTGGAAGCTTCAACGGTATTATTTATTTTGAATATGTGCAGGAAAGACAAGTTGTTGAAAATTTAAATTAAGTGTATGGTTGAAGAATTAAGAGATGTTTATGTTCTTTTAATTTTCTATTAATTCATGTATTCTCCATATGTAAAGAATTTTGTCACTAAAAGTAAAAAACGAGGAGATTGTTAGAGCACTGCTCAGTTTGGTATATGTCAAGTTTGGTTGTCAAGTTTAGTTCCAAAACTCACTGCTTAAATTGCATACTAAAGTCAACTTCGTTAGGTTATACTCGAGACATATAAATGTTGATACATGATCTAGTTACTCATGGGATACTTGAAGACGTATTGAAGAAAAAACGAAGACATCTTCCTTCAAACTGAGGTTAGTAACTACGAACAATTGTTCCAATTCTATCTAGTTCTTATAGTTTTATTCATTGAAAACACAACTTGTGAAGTTTGTTTACATGGATTTAGAATATAGATGACTAGATCATTATCTATAATCAAAGTTTCGAAGGAAAAATATACATTAGTTGTTTCTACAACTTATTGTGTTGAGTTTTGTAGTATATTTTTCTATACTTTCATGATTTCGGCATACCGCTAATATGATGCTTGTTATTATTTAGTGTTGAACTTTCGACTTGAATCCGTGCATGGAAAACATGTTAAAATCAAATTTATTAGAAATATATTAAATCTAGTTTGAATTAAGTTTTGAATTCAAATAAGGATTTTAGGATCAATCTCAGGACAAAATCAGGTATGATCCCAGGATCAATCCCAATTCAGGTCCAATTTTAAAAATTGATCCTGAATTTATTCCATTTGTTTCGATTATTCTATTTACTTGTTTAATACATGTTGACATAAGGTGAAACTGGAAAGTTCATATGCAAAGAAATATTGAACATGTTTATATAACTCTAATTTATTATCATTCATATTTTCCTTTGATACCGAAGGCTAGATCCCGATTAATATTTGAAGTTGATTTTCTTTATTATCTTTAGTATCAAAATTTATATGCTTTTCATTCCCAGAAGATTGCATATAACTAGTTAACTATTTTAGAAAAGTACATGGATCTGCAACTAGCTAAATATGGTTGTTATACTAGTAGGATAGATCAAGTATTAATGTGGAATATATTATTGATTATATATCTTGGAAACAACAATATATGAGTTGTAATGTTAATATGATCATATAATATCAAGAACTTTGCTAAATTCAGGAATGATTTTATGCCTATCTTTTGATTTCTCGAATTTGGTAGATCTTGTATCAAAACAACCCTTAATCATAACACCATAAATAGATGATCTTTATACTCTTACAAACTCATCCCAGAACACACCGATTTTTGTGGTAGTTTATTACAAACGTAAAGCTTGTAATTGAGTGGATTACTTCAGTAATCATAAATCTTGATTCATCTTGATCAAGGAGTTTCATATATGATTATTTCTTGGTATTTCATATCTAAATGGAACATCCTTGACTCTGAGATTTATCACTTAGTATCTTGATTGATGATTTGGTATTGAGTTGGAATCAAACATGTTTTACTTTAACTGTTTGATTGACGTCCTAAAGGAATCTTAGTTGTATCAATTGAGAGGTTGGTAGAGACAGTCTTCATGACGGATTGTGAAGCTACTCTTGGTAGTGGACTATGTTGAGGGATTCACATGTGTTGGCTAGATTGATTGTAGGCGTAGGGATACTGTGAAAACTGAGTAATTAGGGGTAGTTTATTCGGTCTCAACTACACGAGGTCGCGCGTATGCATTTTTGTAGCGGGTTAATTCTGGAAGTATTCAAAATTGGACTTGATCTCGGGTTTTTTTTTTTGCCAAGCATTTTTCCTCGTTAACAAAATCTTGTGTGTCTGTGTTATTACTTTACTTCATATTATAATTATTTTTATAATTAAAGTAATTACACTTGTGCGTTAATGACCACCTTGTAGATCATGTAACATGTTATTAATTGCTTATATTATTACCAAGACCACCTTGTTAATTTAATCTTTAATCTTTATAAGATCGAAAAATATTATACAAGGTGTATCTATATAGGTTGAACTGAAAAAAGAATTATGGTGTACTCGGTACCCTCGTCTTTTCACTAAGGCAGAAGAATAAACCTCATTTAGAGTATACCAAATCAGCTACTCCAAATTATTACATGTCAATACTCAATATGCCAAACAAACTGGAAAGAAAGATATAAGCGTTATGAGAAGATTTTATGGAGTTCAAAAGAGAACAAGACCAAGATATGTTGGGTAGGGTGGGAAAAATATGCAAATCACTTCTTTTCAAATCGATTTGGAAATGCTCCAAGGGAAAAAATAAATTGTGGAGAAAGATAATGCAACAAAGAACTAGCAAAATGGAAAACAACATTATTCTAGTGGATATGAAGTGTGTGAAAAGAAAAGGTTTAAGGAATGGTATTCTGAAAAATAAAAAATTATTAAATGAAAATATGGTTATTAATTGAAAACGGTGAGAATTATTGTTTCTGGCATAATAACTAGAGCGGTCATGGAAGTTTGAAGGAGTTAGCTTCCCGGATCCACAAAACGGTTTAAATTAAATGGAAATTTGTGAAAGAATGTATGGATGCTAAAGGAAATTGGGAATTCAAATTAAAGGTATTACATAATACAAATCAGGGTTTTGAACCATGGACCGGACCGACCGATCAAACCAGTCAATTTACTGGCCTAGTTTATCATTGACCCATCAGCTTCCTTCAGAACCGTTTTATTTTCTAAAAACCGGTTAAACCGGCCGGTTAGACCGGTATCCGTACAACCTAGTCCGGTTTATACTGGGTCAATCTTATAAAATTCACTATTTTCATTAAAAAAATTATTCACAAAGACTTGAACATGTGACCATTGTTCATAAACGAGATATTTAACCATTCATCCAAATTATGTTTTTTTTTTGTTTTTTTTTTTAATGTTTTTATATCTAATATACAAATTGATATATTTTCATTATTTTTTTCTTTTTTTTGAAGCAATATTTTCACTATACTATTTCTATTATATACGATTTTGGATCACATTATTTCATTCAGCATAATTAGTGAAATTTACATGGAATCAAACTCATAAGTCATATCACATTTACAAAAACACAAATATTTATGAATCCACTTGAGCAATGTATTTTATCAATATAAATCTCTTATATTTAGTCAAAAATTAACCCAATCAATCCACTAGTTGAACCATTGGTTGAACCTCAACCCAGTGATTTTATTCGGTCGATATCCGACCCGGTTTTCAAAGCACTGATACAAATTCCAGAGTAAATATTCAGAACTAATGGGGATAATTGCTTTTCCACCAACCTTTTCAGCTCAAAAATAGTTCATCACATGTTTTGGAATGGTGATGCACGCAACAAGTTTCCTAATTGAAAGTGTTATGAGAAATTCAACAATAAAGATAGAAAACCAACAATCAAAATTTTTAAATTCATATAGCACAAAGGAATTCCACCCAAGGTATCAGTATTGTTGTGGTCAGTTTTTCATAATTCTATGCCAACTTTGAAAAATCTCCAGCATAGGAACAATTTAGTTCTTGACACAATATGCAACCTTTGTGATAAAGAGGATGAATATGGGGATCATATCTTCTTTCAAAGTAAATTTTATAGTCAGTTTTGACATTATCTCACTAAGAGTTTCAAAGTTAATTGGCGTATGCATCGAAATCTTGAAGCATGGAGTTTTTATCAGGGCCTATATCTGGTAGAAATGAAAAGATTTGGAAAATGATTCCATATGCATTGATATGGCTAGTCTGAAAGGAGATATCGGAAAGTTGTCTGTAATAGGGAGGTAGTCAAATGAGAATTTTGTATACTTTCAATAAATTTTTCATTTGCGCAACTCCCGGAGTTTCTTTGGAAATCTAGACATTTCTAGCGATTTTGTGAGAGTATTACAGAGAGTATTTATGACTTATAGATACAAATTTATTGGTTTTTTAGATAGTTTTTATGATTTGTAGAGAAAAAAAATGTAAAAAATCTGTAAAAATTCAAAGAATGTACCAACTTTTTATTATGTAAGTTACAATGTTAACAAAAGTACCATGAATAAATCGTAAAATACGTTTCGATTGTCAAAAAAAAATAGTATATATATCACACCATCTGTGTTTTCTTTTCTTATTTTTCTTCGTTTTTTTTAATCAATATTTTCTTCTCTTGGCCATGACAGAGTAGTATCACGCAACACAAATGAAAATGTACAACAAATAGAGTCTAGATGCTAGAGCATTATAAAATAAATAAAAATAAAAACTATATGCTTATAAGAAAATAACTCAAATTTTAAATTCTCCAAAAATCTCACATATATTTAGGAGAGATTTTTTATCATGCCTATTTTCTTGCAGAAGTCCTTTCTAGAATCCAAAAGGGAATTAATTAAATTTGTCTCAAGTTAGTGGGCCGACTTAACCAGTTCTCCCGTTTTTTTTTTTAAAACCTACCTACCGTCTAAATTAGACATCCAACAACTGTTAACTACTCCCTCCGTTTCTGGAAAAGTGTTACTATCACTTTTTTATTTTAGCCTAAAAATAGGTCAATTTGAAAAAGTGATAGTAACTCTATTCCTGAAACGGAGGTAGTAATATAATTTTGTTGAAAAGTCAAACATAAGATACGTGGCGCTTAAATGGAGAAACAAATATATAGAAATTGTCTATTTTAGCTTCATTCAAACCCCACAGAGCAAAATTTTCACTTGTCTCTTGTTTCTTTCTCTTGCCTCTTTATTTCTTTCTCTCTTGTTTTTTTTCCTCTTTCACTAAATTATCAAGGTTTATACAGAGATTGAGAATATGATAGGAAGGATATATTGTAATTTTTGCTGTAATAGTTTTCCTAGGGTTTAACTTTAACGCCTAGGAATTTTCAATTGGGTTTTGATTGTTGATTAAGTATCGATTTATTGTTGATTCGGTTTTTGAAAAATAGATCGATAATGAAAAATAGAACTTGTTGAAAAGCAGATTTGATTGGGGGTTTTTGTGTTTGATAACAACGGGGTTTCTATTTTATTTCTTTACAATTTCAGTCAAAGTTAATATCAATGTTTAACTAGAGTTTTCTTTTAGGTTTCAATTCAGAATCTGAATAGGGTTTAGTTTGGGGTTCAACATGGTTTCAATTAGGGTTTTTATGGTTTCTATTTTAGTTCCAAGATTACCTCTATCTATTATTGATATTTGTATAGATTATGAGAATCTCAATGAATTGAAAGTGAAAACTGTTCAACTAGAGTTTCTTTTGTGGTTCGCTTGGATTCAGAATTATGTTCAGTTAAGGGTTCAATTAAGGTTTCAATTATAGTTTTTATTTCAGTTCATAACGATCAGTGTTCAATTGGGGTTTGATTAATGTTCAAACTATGGTTAATTTCAGGATCATCGAGACATTTCCATAGAAGTTCACCATTCCTTTTCTCAGGGTTTTAGTTCGTCAAGCTTGGTAAGTTTCATCGGAGTTGGGGTGTTCAAGGTTCATCAGGGGTTGGAAGTTAAGGGTATATTAGTCTTTGACGATATTACTTAAAATGATAGCTGTGATTTAACGGCAGTTAACATGTAACTGGATGGAAAAGTGTGTAATGGTCATATTTAAAAGTTTTCGTATGGGAAAGTGTGTAGTGGTCATATTTGAAAGTTTTCAAAAAAAAAAACGAGATAATTTTTGAAACTACTTTAAAAAATAGGATATATTAATAAAAAACATAACTTACAGATCTATGACTTATAAATATACTAGAGGTTACGGCACGAGCATTATTAATTGTCGAGATATGTATAATATTTGAACAGTTCAATCTAATTAAAGTAATAGGTACGTTTCATAAATAACTAAACTATAAAATTTATTAAATTAAATTTTAACAAATTATACTGGTCATATTGTTTTACAATGCCCTACTTTAACATGTAGGTCTTAAAGTCATAAATCCTTCGTCGATTAGCATGTCTCCTTTATGCCCAATTAACTAATCATCATCATCCGAAGAAGTCTCGCCTTATACCTTTTCCATTTTCTCGTCCCAATGTCCCTCTCCATATGGTATTGGTATTCCCCGGTGATCTAGTTGATAGGTTCATGGTTGCAGCTACGTAGTTTGTGGATTACGCCAAAAATCCACGTTTCCATCCGGATTGTTTCGATATATTTTCCAAATCACAGTTAGACTTTAATATTACTAATGCGCTGCAGGTAAAGTTAATTATTTTTAATGCAATTACCTATGACATCATATCGTCAACAAAGTAGAAGGCCCATGAGTTTTCGTTGAAGAATGCTCTAGTTACTTGAAAAGCATGGTCCCTTTTTTTTTTTTTTGCGCATGCCGGTGACAACACCTGGAATGTGATTTGACGATGGAGTACGTGTCCAAGAACTTCAAACACATATTGAACCCCGTTTTTCGGCTCCAAAATCCCCTAATAGTTAGTTATTCACCGAAACTCCCGAAAAGAATAATAACCAAAAAAATTTAATGACCATCTGCACAATAACATAAAGGGATCATCAAGGTTAAAATTACATTCCATTCTACCTTGAAAATAAATTATTACTTTTAGGGACCAAAATTTAATTAATCATTTTCATTCCACCATCATTTTTCTACATTTCATGTTATAATTTTTTCCATTGTTTTATCTTGTTACGACTACTATGAATGAATGCCCCAACGAATGTGCCGTAAAAACAATGTTAAGACAAACTCTCCAGGAATAAAGTATATGTTGTTCTGTTTTTAACCCCACTCATTCATTCGATGAAATAAAAAAGAAAGAAACGAATGAATCATTTTTAATTTACTGATAGCACAAAAGAGAAATAATATAGTTAATGTCTGTTTGTGAATGCACAGATCAAAGAAATCATCAAGAATCCCAAATTCAACAAAGAAAGATTGGTTATTTTAACTTGTTCCGTGCAACAAAGAGTCTTATACATGGCATGTGCAGCACATATCCTATAATTAGCTAGCCAGCCATTGTATTCAGGGAAGAAATAGTAAAAAGATGCCCCATGTTTATGAAGTGTCTTTCATAGATTATCCCTAAACACTAAATAATCACAAACGATTGTTAAAAAATACTTGTCTCATTCTTTTCAAGTATCCCACCCCATGGCCTATCAAATTCTCATCCAAAATTTTCCTTTGCCATAAATATTGTTGTTCTTGTCCCATCCGTGACCTTCATTGTCAACAGCAGACTGTTTTATGTATATATAAATTATATAATTTTTTGTGTTTAGTCACTCGATAAATATTCCGTCGATTAAACCACAAGACATATAAATTACCTCGGAATCGGCGGAATGTGTCTTAAGCACAGCGGACACTGCTCCATGTCGGTCATGTTTTCCAATTCCCGTTTGCATTATGGACAACACACGACACATCAATAATCTTCTAACTGCATTATTTGTGCTAGTACGGTTAATTGTTTCCCGACCTGCACTTAAAACGTGTAAATATATGGTTATCCGTCTAACTGTGTTAGTTTTCATGGCAAACGATGATCAAACTTGCTAAAACTCAGATGTAAGTAAAATATAAATTTTTATGTATATATATATAATGACAAATATATTAAAAGTTTGTTGCAAGGATAAAGTTTTCGACTTGACAGTGAAGAATTTAATTCAAGCAAACAATAAATCTCAAAGCACTGGGTTTGTATAGTGGAATTTCATCCATGGTAGCATACCGTTTGGATGAATGGTTTGCTGTGACTGGATTTTCCAATATGCGTATGACCGATGGTTTCCTGTAAAATTCAGTTTGTGAATTTTGCATTTCAAAAGTGCTAAAAATTTGGCAGCCATCATCATCCTTATACATTCAAACTGCTCAAAGAAGCTACAACCAATTCTAGCATTGCTCCCTAACAATTAAGGTATTTTTTGGGTTTACGCAATATTTCCAGGATTCAAGCAGATCCTGGAGAACTAAAATACCGATAATGCTTGAATTAAACCCATTTCTATAAAACAAAGAACATACATACATTTGCAAATCGGGATGCCACATGAATATGCAATATCCTGGTGTTAAGTGGTTAAGAATTCTTGATGCCCTTATGCTTCTTATCTTTGGAACATGAGGAAATACCTAGAGTATCCATTCCAAGAACTTCCACTCTATACTCTCTGTCATCAAGAAATCAAAAGTAGGTTTGAAAAACAGTTGTATGTAACTATATTTCTATTTCAGTCATAAGATTATGGCCATGATTCTTTCGGCTATATGCAACCTGCACTCAATAGATGAACTTGTATTTCTACAAATACGACACATATTAAGGGATACGGGAAAAAATATTAAAGAAGTGCAATAAAACATTAAAAGATCTTTTATGTTCGAGGGATTTTCATAAATAAAAATGTTCTCTGCTAATACCAACCATGTGTAATTATTACTGTTTACTTGAGAAAGGCTTTACCCCGTGTATTCCGACATTACTTCCCTCGATTTCCACTCTTTAACACCGGCGCCTCACACACATTTCAATGAAATTCTGCAATACATTTTAAGAAATTAAGTAAGACTATCATATGAATCCAAAAACTGTTTATATCTATTATATTTATTTTTGGTTTTAAGTTACGACTCAGAACCGTTCCCTTACTAAGCTACGGTACCAGCGACAGCAAAGATGGCATATAAATAATTGGTTAATGTTAATTTAATTTACATTAGGAAACTGTCTATTCAATCAACTTAAATATCTATATTTTTCCTCTAATGATACCTGAAAGCAAGGGTGGAAGTTATGTCGATACGGTAAAGAGAATTATTAGTGACTACAAAAGGAGCTTAAAGTTCAAATCAAGATGACAAACACCAAATTGACCAAAATTCGCAGGGTGAGCATATGTAAAAGTGGTACATAAGGGTATGCAATTTTTTGTTCTCAAGGTTGGAACAGAAACGCATCATCATATTATACCCATATAACTCACATGGTAAGGTCTAGTATGTGGTAAAATTTTCCTAAATGGTGAAATATGGTAAAGCATTTGTCTATGAAGTTTGCACAACAATCTGATAGATGAGGCATTTAAAAAAAATACACACAACATGTATGTATTAATAGAAAAATCGTTTAACTCCATCAAGCAACTTACTTGTCAAGGTGGATAACCAATGTTGGAACTCATAACAAAGGTCTCTTTGCTTTTGCTCGAAGGACCCATCACCAGCTTTGACTATAACCCTTCCAACAACACTTAAATCCCTATCAAACCATGTATCCCAAACCACCTCCATAAGTTTGTATATTGACCATAAGATATCCCGAACCCAACGATGCAGACTTAGGCTTCAGTTTCAGACAGGGGCAAACAATGTGAGCATCAATTGCATGAAAACCATTACCCGCGCGTTGTACCTGCAAAGAAGTTTTAGTATTCATATACCTATTGATTACTTTTTCACCATCATCAAATCATTTATAACAATCCATCTCCCACATTTCTATCCATTCTTAATAGAACTACGGAGTTTCAATGCTCTAAAAGATGCAAATGCTCTACTCACTTTTATCCAATGGCAAAGACAACAAAACACGACATATTCCGAGTAAAGAAGTAGCGACCACCAGTCTTAAGGTCCCATTCATCAATCTTATTTAGCAAATGAAACCCAACAGCTAATAGATGTTACTTTGTTTCAGCTGTAAATGATTGGCCAAAATTACTTCAACTACGCATACAATAATCCTATAGTCCACCCTCTATAACTACTACAATAATTACTTAACAAAAAATTTAGCCAAAATTAGAGAAGACCCAGCCAAGATTACTAAATTGATGATGAAATTCAGGAAATAACAGGGATTTCTTGCGCAAAACGAACAAATTACTGGAAATGGTGGAAAACCCATGTTTGAATTTAAAAAAAAAAGCTACCAAATTTACACATACCAGTAGTATGGAAATGATGATGTTCAATTATGATCGGTTGTTTTTCTTAATAGAAGATTTCTTATTTATGATCAATTCATGAATCCTGCAAAGTAAATAAATGAGAATGAAATACCAATTGGCCAAAGTATACGAAGCTCAACTCTATTGCAAGAACCCAATAGTTCAATGCAATCGAAATATATCTATAGTGTAGTAACTCTAGCAAGAAAAATCAGTAACTATAACAGTGAGTTAATAGTAAACCTTTCGTGCTTCTAAAGCAAAGATCTTTGGACCTATTGAATCTCTTAGTACATCAGTTAAATGAGAGCACAACTGTATACAAATTGAGGATTCATCATTAAGCTAAAACATCACATAAATAATTAGGAGTCTATGATAGTCGGTAAAGAAGGATTTCTGTCAGAATATGGAATACCATAAAGAGTCCTCCCATGATCTGCACACATAAACGGCATATATGTCCCTTTCGAGCCTGAAATATACAGTTTTGTCTGCAAAATACAGAACATCCGATACATAGTAAGTTATAGAAAAGCAATTCAATCATATAAACATTCACATGATTTCTTTAATGAAACAATGCATATGTTTGCCACTGACCTGTCATTTAAGCTCCGTTCTTTATCAAACTGGAATACCAAAATTTCATCTTGGTGCAAGCTCAACCTGCATTATAACATATTTGATATTAAAATCAGTTATATCCCACCATTCTTATGATCCATATGAAATGCTGTTGTTTTACTGCATTACCAATAACTTGTGTAAGCTAAAGTATAAGAAAAAATGGCAATATTAAGTCCTCCAAATGAGGGTAATAGTACATGGTATGTTGAATGATGCAGAGGTGGTTATCCCTCTGGAAACCAAGAACTAATGCTACCAGAAGATTTTTGTGGTATTATAAATAATGCACAATCCTATTTCTGCCATTAAATACAATTTCACATTAAAATCTAAATTTTTAATGAATATATATTTTACCTTGTCAAAAATGAAAAGTGTGGAAACAATGATTTTAAAAAACTCTAATTATACCTGCTGATGTTAAAAATCCCTCACCTGTCAAAATAAAAAAAATAGAATCAATAAACATAAAAACATAGAAAAAGATTTGAAGAAACTCAAAAATCAAAATAAAACAGAGAAGGGGAACAAACCCTAATTTCTTTCTGGTTTGAATTTAGAAACCATTACCTACAAAACTTAAAAAATGAAATAAGTAAAAAAGCAAGGACATGATGAAAATCAAATAAAACATGAAAAATAATGTTAAAGAAAGTGAGAAATGCTGATTTAAAAAAAGTGAGAAAAAAACAAAGCTTTCACCTGGTATGCATCTATTTTCACTCTTGACTGTAATCCGGAAAGAAAACCCAAACACCAAAGGGGAATAATTATCTTCTCGTTCTAATATTGCAATTGCAAATTTCAATATCAGAATAGAAAAGAGGGATCTTGATTCAATGAACTAAATTCAAAAGACAACACAAAAGGAGAATAGTTACCTCCTTAATGATTTTCTTGATTCATTGCAGAGGATGCGAACGGTTCTAACAGAAAATGATGATGCCCATCACAAATTATTTGCTTTGATTGCCTTTTTTCAAGTTAAAGCCCATCCCAGCCGCTCTTTATCCACCACAGTCGTCGATGACGGAACTAATTAAAGGATCCAAACCTTAGAACTAAGCCATCAATGAGATCCATATATTCTTACCCAAGATGAAATCCCAACCACCAATTAAAATCCAATCTGGTTTTATTAACAAAATCCGGACCACTACTTATCCCAAAACTAAAAACATTTCCTATAATCCTGATCACTTTTTGTTCCCTTGTAACTTCCTAAGATGAAATCCAGGTCACTCTTTGTCCCCCTTAACTTCTCCAGAAGAAATCCAGGCCACCACTTATAACCCAACTGTGTTTTATATTTTTAAAATTCAATAACAAGGGTATTTGAGTGACTCTTAAAAAATCTTAATCTTAAAAAACATTATTTTAGAGGTTAACGCCTTACTCGTACTATGGGCGTATGATAGTGATTTATTTGAATCTACCCCTGTGAACTGCATCCTATCCTATATAATTGTGATGAACTGATGATTGGTTTCTTAGATTTCTTTTCGATCTCAGCTCATGTGATGATTGTAATATTTTCTTCTTTTATCCGTAAAATATAAATTCAATATTTTGTTAAAAGAAAAAGCAAAAAGAAAAAAAATGAAAAAACTTTCGTGGTAAACTGGTTAACTGCTTGTAGCATTAAAAAGTAGAGTTTTCCCCGAGCAGTGGTTTTTCAATAGGCGTGTGATGACCAAACACAAAGCACCATATGTAAGGCAGACAGAATTCTTTAAGTTCCATTGGGTGTTATGAAGACAGACAAAGACAGAGAAGAGATCAGAGAGATAGAACAGAACAAATTGAAATGGAGAAGAAGAGGGGAGTAGGAAGAGATGGTCCCTCTGCTCTAACCCTACCAACACATCTCATAACTCGAATCTTCTCACAACTTGACTGTGCTGATCTTCTTCATTCCGCCCAAGTCTGCAAGTAAGTCCACCTCTCTCTCCTTGTGTTTTAAATTTTTGAATCATTTCTATTGTATGAGGTTTATTGAGAAATTTTGACTAGTTTTTAATCATCAGAACCTAATTTTACAAATAAGTGTTTCTTTTTTGGGTAGTTGGGGTATCAACTTTTTTGATTCTTGAATGAAATTTGAAGTTTTTAGGATATAGATGGGCTGAAGTTCTATTTCTTTCGATTTTGTTGAGTTGTTTTTTCAGGCAGTGGTACACTGACTCGACAGAGCTAAGGGAGGGTTGGAAAAATGAATATGTGGAGGCATATATCCTGTACGGTATGAACATTAAACGGGAAACGCATCGTCCATCTACGACATGCTCTATAAGAGGTTTGCATAGTTGGTGTCCGTAGTAATATTCATGTAGCAAATTCTTTCTCATTGTTATTTACAAGTAAAGTATAAATACAACCCGAATGGGTTTTTGCCGTTATTTCTTAAAGCAAGTTTCCTTGTCGTCAACCTCCAAAGAGGTAAAGAAAAGAAATGAAAAATTATTATCTTTATTGTTGATATTAATCTTGTTATGCCCCTCCTCTTGGATCGGTGATTTATTTTTGTTATGCTTAAGCACTATTCAGTAACAGTTCTAGTAAGAAGTAGTAGGCCAAAGCTATAGGTAATGCAATGAGCAGGCCTAGAATAACCCTGCAAAAAATGAAAATAAAATTAGGGTTTTTACTTTGGATTAGGTAGATAGTTGAAGTTTAGAAGCATTCATTACGCAGTGCTTAAGATGTTCGGATGTAAGTTGTATTCTTTCGCAAACACAAACGGAACAATTCCTTGAGGAAGAGCTGCCTGCAACACACCTGTACGCATTAGAAATATACAATGCACATCAACTTACTCTATATCACCTAAATAGCTCAGACTGAGTCCATATATTAAAATTACCTGCAAGATTACTATCTTGAACAACTTGCCCCTTGATCCAATTGCGAGGGAGGGAATTGCCATTAGGGCAGGTCCTATCAAGAACCGTGTTCCCACTGCTAAGGCTGCCAATCTAGTCCCACATGCTATTATGCTAGTCTGTGATGCCATGAACAGTCCTGTCAAGAATATTTTGGTTTTGATTAGTTTTATTTCAAAGGGGAACAGTTCAGTTTTTCATATCTTTTAATTGATGGCTGGCTGAATCATGCCTAAGCTGAACATGGCCATGCCCAGTCCTCCATCTGATAATATTGATATTGATTTTTCTATAATTTCTGGAAGTTTTATATTCCACCTGCAATGACATTGACACAACAACCTTAATTAACTCATGGCGCTCAAAGAGGACATAATAGGGTGCATATGTATTTCATTGATACTCAAGCTGTTGCGCTTTCAAATATACCTGAAACTTATGATTCCCCAGATAAGACCAAGCAAAGTTGCATGAGTGTTAGGATTCCACAAGAGCTTCTTCCCCACCGTCAACAGAATGGTTTTGGTTTTTGTTATGGTTGTAGCTTTTGACTTGTTATGTCCCTCTTTTGATTGTACTTCAGGCGGGTCCTCCAAATCCACTTGAGACACAGAACTAATAATTTTGCAGTTATGTTAACATCGATAAACTTATAAAAGCAATGTGATATCTCACACCAGGTAAATCCATACCACTGTTACTTATGCTATAACAATAAGTTGTGGTTATGATTATATAAATTAATTTCTCTATTTTTTGTGCATGTTATGATCTGCATCCACATCTTACGCTTTTTGATTATCAATTATGTGTTTACTGTTTCATTTTATAATTACCATTGACAGTCAACTACAAAGAAATCATGAAAACTTGTTAGAGCTAACACTTCTTAACTGTTGAGGATAATCTATCATTATAATGTTGACTAACAAGGTACGGTTTGATACAGACTCTTTTCTTGATCCCATTTAGAATATTTCGTATCACAAAATTGGCCCAACAGGATAGAAAATAACAGACAAGAGATAGGTTAACTTCAAAGCTCAAACAAATACAGTAATGAGTGTAATATTGGTAAGAATAAAACTGTCATTTGGTGGACTTGCCAACCCAAATTCCTACCTTTAGCTTCTAGTGGAGAATGTGCAGAAAATCCCTCTGCTGCTCTGAACTCATAGAGAAACAGAAGTAGATTGTACCATATTATGCTCTGTAATCCGACTATCTGTGAAAGAAGAATAGCTGTTTCTTCCCCATACATGCCTTTCAGTAATGGAATTCCTACGATTAAAGTGTTCGGAAGTGTAGCCAAAGAAAAACCAGTTATTACCCAACCCAAGTTCCCCTTGGAACTAAGTTTGCCGACAATTCCCAATGCTATTAAGGCGGATAGTTTTTGGATGGTGTCTGCAATTATGAGTTTTAGGCTCATATGATAAGGATCAGTTCGTGATATCACTTTGGAGGATAAGAGTGGGATGGCAATTTTCGCTACAAACTTATTAATACCAGAGCACTGGTCTGGCGTGAAGAGCCTCAGCCTTTTGACGGAAATGTACGCTAAGATCATGGCAACATATAGTGGAACTGTTGCAGATAGGACATGGTAAACATCATTCCAAGAAATCATTTTCTACACTGAAAGTAACAGGAAATATGCGGAGACTTGCTGTTTATTGCTTATTGGTTGAACTTGGTTTGTTTAGATTGAGGGAATTTTATATGTTTCTTTCAATAGCTTAATTAGCTTTAAATATACAAAGGGTGGAGAAGGGTACCAAAACCTTTGTTAGAGAACAGCGAGGTTACCTCCAATAACTTTAGCTTTGCCATACACCTAGGATGAGTTCAGCATTAAATATTCGTTTTAGTTGTCACTTTTTGTTTATATGTTGTATCTTTGGATGAAAGTTTTGCTAGTTCATGCTAATATTATTTGCTTTTTGAAGATTTTATATCGAAAAAGATTATGTAGCAACATGCGAATGCTTTTTAATACAACGGTAATGATAGATTATAGCTCTAACTTAGCAACAGTCTGAGTATATTAGTATCTTTAAGTAAAAAAACTTGTTTCTAATTTTCTACTTTTAGTTATTTTGGTGATGCAGAACTTATTTACCGATTTGCTGATCTGGTTGAGCCTTGCAGTAGTAGGAGGCTTTAAAGTAGAAAACATGATTTTTCAATCTTTTGCATTCTGACCGAACACCTTATTCTTCATCTTTTACTTTCAGTTTTCTTGTTTGTGAAGGGTGCTGTGTAGCAGAGTAGGGAGATTTTAGTCATCTAATCTGAATAAAATGTTCATTTCCACTGTTTCAGTCACTTTAGTCAGATAATTAAATTTCTTTTTCAGGCAAGTACAAATATGCCCTAGAGTCTTGTTTGTAGTTTACAGTCTTGTTTGTAGTTTACTGTCCAATTTCATTCCTGGATTATGTCTAAGAAAATAGGTTCTGTTGAGATGCTATGTGACTTATGACAAACAAAACAAAGAATGTTATAGTTGGAGTTATACTATGGAGGACACAAAACAAGGGTTTGATTGATTGGACATGGAAGTACTGCTCAAAGATAGCAATGTGGGTCTGGTTCTGCCGTGTGTAGATGGCAATATCTGCATCTAAGATGAAATAAATAGCAGTATGTCTAGCTAAAATGGATGGATAGTCATCTAGAATTTGAGTTGGAATAAAGAAGTTGAATTGCAAGAGAAGTAAACAGAAGCTATAAAGAAGGTTTTTAGTAAGAGTGTTGTGAAGGAAGACTATTAGCTGAATTTGGTCAAAAGTTGAGAATAAATTTAGTGGAGAATTTGCTTTAAAAATTTGTAAATTTGCTAAAACAAGACTAGCATAAACACATGACATCTTTCCTTGATTTTTTCCCTCATGTTTTCTTGAGAGAAAATTGGATCTTTTGTTTGTTGCAGGTTTTGTTTGTGAGAGAGGTTTGTTACAATCTTGATTTATTTCCTACTATGTAGGTGTTTCATGTCGTGGCTGTTTGATGCAAGTGTGTAAAAGGTGCAGAGCATCCGACATTGCTTATGTAAATACCGGTTCTCTCTTCTCCTTTGTCAGGAACAAAAGGCATATGTAAAGTACGATGTGCCCTTTGCAAAGGCTGATTTTATTCTTTTCTGTATTCCATTGGCCAAACACTCTTATTCAGGGGATCCCACATTTGAACTCATGCCAGGCGTCCTCGATGCACCCTACTTTGAAAGGTAGGATTTGTAGGTGTTGACTCTTTTAACTAAATAAGATTTCTGTAGGTAATTACTCTTTGAAGTTGGAGCATTCGCTCTTGGGTTTGTTAAGACTGGCAAATAAAAAAACGGGCAATGCAAGTGCAAAATGACACATGAAATGGATGATATTTTGATGGAAAACAAAACAAGATGGATTGACAGAGAGGAATGTAGGTTGCCCCCCATAGGTTAGCGCTTCAAATACTCTCAAGGTTACAGAGAGTTTCTCAAGCAGTTGGTACTTGCAGGGCCTCCCGGATTAAAGTCTGGGCATTAGTATGATCAAATCCGGACATCAGCGGCACAATTAGGTCCCGATACCGAAAAAACAGATAAAACTGCAGTTTTAAATAGAAGTCTCTCTTCGGAGTGCATGCTCTAGTCGGTTTTTATCCACCCACAATTTAACCGAAAATAATCACCACTACATTTCTACTCCCTCACCCTGGCTGAACTTGCTCTCTCTAAACTGCTCTAAATCAATCTATCAGATAAACTAGGAAGCCTCCTAAAGAAGTTCAAACTAGCAGGGGGCATTGGGTCTCTGAACATTGGGTGTCAGAAAATAAAACCCAAGTGCGACCGCCACCATTTTCGGTGGCACAACATAAGAGTACCGCTGCTACGATTAAACACACCCCTATAAATAACCTTGTAGCTCTTGGATCCCTCCAACTCAGCAATGCTTGTACTCTTTCTCCTTGTGCTGCAAAATCTCCCAACACTTTCTGAACCCTCGCTGCCAATGTTCTCAACCTATCATACCTCATTCGAATAACTTCGTTTGGGCATGAACTGGGATATGTATCCAATTCTTCTTCCAACTCGTCGGGATCAAGTCGTTCTGCCTGTGATAACCTTACATCCTTTCCTGCTGGTATTTTTGGCTTGAATCTATAATACCAAACTCCAATCAAGAACAAGTAAAGTGATCCAGTTGGTACTATCATCTCTGGATACCAAACCAACACCAAATATAAGAAACCAACACTGTTGTCCCAGGATTCCTCCACCGTCGAATATCTTCAACCCATTTCCAGAACCCAATTGCCCATGATAAAACGGACAAAATGCGGTACCAGTTTGCTTTACTCTTCCTCATACTCCACGTATGTGAATCTGCATGCAACATATACCGAACTACTTCAGGATTCAATGGTGGTTCTGCGTTTGCTACATGTTTTGCCACCATTTTCGTAGCAGCACTCCGAAGCGCTTCTTGCTGACCTAAACCAATCGGGCGAAGATAATGCAGCTTTGGCAACAATGGTTTACCATAGACCGAGCATGTTTCTGGCAAAAAAAGCGGACAATCAAACCGAATTGCTATTTCAATCTCACCCATTTTCTTCAAACGAGATCTTAATAGTACCAACAAAGGGTAGGAACTCGTATAAACTTTGTTACTCTCCAATGTTGATACTCGTATGCGTATTTTTCCGATTCTGCAATCAGGCTTATCTGCCATATCGCCATACATACGCCAGTTGTCGAATACTCCAATCGTTAGAACTGTACAGGGATCATATACTTCCCATTTGTACTGCTCATTCCAACGGGGATCAAAACTGTCCACAATGGTTTTCGTACGACACCATTTCTTCCCATACTTCGCAACGCAATAAGAATCTGTAGATCCTTTTCCCCCACCTCTGGTTTTCATGGGTAACAAACCTCTTGCACCATGGATACCCAACTCCAATACTCCCATTGGTTGTTTACATGGCTGTTTTGCTGTTGGTTGAAAATCACTACACACGTGCGCCGCTTCGTCAGAACATGATAACCACCTTCAAAACATAATCTGACATGAATTCTGCCCGAATATGACCCACCATTGTCAGCATCACCAGAACCACCACCACCACGTAATGACAACCACCTGGAAGGTATGTGGCGATCATCGATACGTGGTGGATCAATGGAGCTGACAGGTACAGAAACTTCACCAAGTAGTGCTGTATCTTTACCCAATCGATCTTCGACATAGAAATGTAGTTGTTCGTCACTGGAAGGCTCACTAGGATTAGGATCTTTAGAAACAAAGATCAAATCTTCATTCCAAAAGAACGAAGAAATATGGTGATTATTAGTACTACCTCTCCTAGTACGTACACACTGAAACCCCAATTGAGCTTTAACACGAATATCCGGCGAAGAATGTGGTGGTGAACGAATTTGAAGATCATGACTAATTTCAATTATCGTAACTCGAAGATACCAAAGTCTTGGTGACTGATAAACTTTGGATTTAGTATAATCAATAAATGGTGATTCTGAAGTATATGACAAAGGAAAAGCACTATCAGCTTGAGTTCCAACCCAAACAGCTAATTGAATTTTACCTGTAATTCGCTCTTGCTCATCCCCATTACTCCCACCTTCGAGGCTATACCATTCGGGAGCAAAATCTGTCTGACGTGAATCGCGGCGAACAGGAACTTCAGATAAGTCTAAACAAACTCCACCTAGAAATTGGTTAGTTTTCCCATCAGAAATTGAAACTTCTAGTGGGAGAATTAATCAATGGTTGCCTATTTTGACTTAAAGCAAAAGTTTGATTCCATTCCAACACCTCCGAACCACCTTGTTGGTCACTCTGTTGCCGAGTTACCGCAGGTCTGATTTAAGAAAATGATTTCCGCATCGAATCTTAACATAGGGATTATCGTTCACAGAGATATTACAACCTTTTACAATCCTCGCAAAGAGGTATCGCATTGGTTCAACAAGATCATAAGGGCGTTTTTAGTATCATTTTATAAAATTGTTTTCAAAAATTATTTTTTAGTGTGTTTAAAACTACCCTTTTTTTTTGTTTTTATTTTCTAATAAATTTTAAGTAGCTATTTGGTATGACTGTTTTTAAAAACACATTTTTTCAAAAGTTAGTTATAAATTAAAAATAAATAGAAAATATTTGATGCAGCGGATAATAAAAAAAAGAAAGAAAAGAGAGGTTTTGTTCAGACTTCAAATATTCCTAGGAATATCGACTATGAACAACGATAATTATTTAGACTTCGGTTTTCCGACTGTAAACGATAATCGATTAAACTTGAACAAGTTTAAGAAAATAATTCTTATTAATCAAATTCAACTCTCTAAAATAATACATGGAGGACTCTTTCATAGACTTGGGGAAAAAACCTTAACTTGCTAGTCAAGAAAGGATGAAAAAACCCTAAACCGACTCAAACTCTAATTTTCGTTTTTGGAGCTCCTTGTATAGATAACTCCTACTAAACAAACCCTAAACTTATCAAAAACCTATAAAATTGTTTCCCAAGGTATCTACTACCTTTAGCAACTTTCCTAACTTATTAAAACTCTTAAAATAAACTTCTAGACTCTTCTAAAATTACCCTAAATAATAAATCCGAAAATTAATTATTTTTTACTAAAAATAACATTAATAAAATATAAAAAATAATAATAAAATAATAAATTTATTTTCCATAAATCTCCTTTCATCATTCTACCGGTGTTGGAGAAGATTCGTCATCGAATCTTGCCGGTACCATGTTCTGCATGTGTAACTCGTTGATGACAATCTTCATACACATGAATTGATGTTGTAAAAAAATAATTTATGCACCGTATAAAAGCATTAGATATGATGGAAGCCCAAAACGGATCTTCATAAGTTGATTCAACAAATTCTCTCTTGTTAGGGTAGATATGAGAGACCATTTGTGCATCACAATAATCAACAACGAGCTTATTCCCGGGCAAAGATAACTCATCAATATCAGGAATTTCTAAATCAATAAGTTTATCAAAATTAGATGACTCACCATGAAACTCCATTAAATCCTGTGAAACTTCTTGGGGTTGTTGTTCTTTGTAAGAAACGTGATGTTCTTCGCCTTTTTGAGAAGAAAATTTCATATCCTCATCATGATATTTATCAAAGATTGGAGCTGTATATCTCTCAACAATAACTTGATTTTGTGCATCATTGTCATGACGGCAAAACAAGTCTTCAAAGTCGTTATCTGTAATATTATTTTCTTCTATAAGCGAGCATGGTTTATATCGAGATTTTAGTGATTTCTTCAAATAATATTCTATCACATCCAGAATCTCCTTCTTTGATTTGATCAGATATTTACATCTTCTCGGATCTCGTCTTGGTGACAATTTATTAACCCTGACTACTCGTCTTAATAACATCAAATAACCCTAGAATCAAACTTGGCTCTGATACCAACTGATGCAGCGGAAGCTAAATAAAAGAAAGAAAGAAAGGTTTTGTTCAGACTTCAAATATTCCTAGGAATATCGACTATGAACAACGATAATTATTTAGACTTCGGTTTCCCGACTGTAAACAATAATCGATTAAACTTGAACAAGTTTAAGAAAATAATTCTTATTAATCAAATTCAACTCTCTAAAATAATACATGGAGGACTCTTTTATAGACTTGGGGAAAAAACCTTAACTTGCTAGTCAAGAAAGGATGAAAAAACCCTTAAACCGACTCAAACTCTAATTTTCGTTTTTGGAGCTCCTTGTATAGATAACTCCTACTAAACAAACCCTAAACTTATCAAAAACCTATAAACTTGTTTCCCAAGGTATATACTACCTTTAGGAAACTTTCTTAAAAATAACATTAATAAAATAATAAATTTATTTTACATAAATCTCCCTCCATCAATATTTAAGAAAAAAAAAAAGAAAACAAAGAAAACAAAGAATAGTTGTTTTCGTTTTTCTGTTTTCAAAAACAAAAAACATTTTCGAAAATCGTAGCTACCAAACACGTTTTCTTGCGTTTTCTGTTTTCTTTGTTTTATAAAACGGAAAACAGTTTTATAAAACGGTACCAAACACACCAAACTTCTTGAGTAGAACTAGTTTGTTCCATTTCACCATAAAATCTCCCAGGTATAATCCTCGGCTGATACTCCATTCCATGACCAGCACTTGGTCTCTGGGAATATCTCACCTTTTTCGTAGTGCATGTTGTTTGCATCTTTCTTACTTCTTGAAACGGCGTTTCAGTTGGAACTGAATAATTCATCACCACCTCCTCCATTTGTTCGTGTATCTGCTGCGGCGGAACAAACGGAAGATCATCCCCTGCAGGACAAGAAGCTGCTTCATGTGCAGTTTCAGTTGGTTGAGGCATCTCTAATTGAGATTTTTCTTGATCATCAACTCTCTTAATCTCTATCAGCTTCTTTATTATTATTATTATTATTATTATTATTATTATTATTATTATTATTAATATTATTATTATTATTTATTTTTTTCCCGTCGAACTTCTCTCTATTATTATTATTATTATTATTATTATTATTATTATTATTATTTATTTATTTATTTATTATTATAAAAGGGATTTTATTAGATTGAAATGTCATTTTATAAAGAATGGTAGGAAACCTAGCCACTAGCTGGGCACCTACGCCTTTTTGAATAGAAATGCCTATTATGAAAAAGAGTGAATTGCCTATTTTATAGTTGTAGTCGAAGCAAGCTATACAATTTTGCAGCCTCTTCACAAAGGCTATCATGTCCTCTCCCAGTTCACCTAGGGTGGTGAAAGCAAGCACGCTAAAACCGTAACCATGAAGGTCACATTTATCTAAGTATTTGTTTCGTTTACGTGTTATGGCATTCACGATGGCTTGGCCGGGCGTAAAGGCGACTCTCCCGCCACCAGAAAAAGGGGACACCCCAGTAATATCAAATCAGACGTCCCGACCATTCTCCCAATTATACACGAGAAATATCGCCTGGCCTTAAAGAACTTGCGTTGTCATCAAGAAACCCCAATTTGACCTCTTTGCGAGCGGGTACTCCGGCTTTGTAACACATATCTGCAAGCACGTCCCTGACCAAGTCGTGTCTGAATTTAAGGCCCACTTCGTTTGCGTAGTGTAAGGCATGGTCACCAAAAACATCCATACCTCTCCCACAAATGGTACATAAACTATCTTCATCAAACAAAGATATGCCCAATTTGTAGCTGAGGACAGCCCGGAATTGACGAGGCCCAACAGCCTGATTAAGCCCGGCAATAGGGATAACCTTAAGGAAGTTCTGATTATTATTTTGTTTTTTAATTATAAAAGGGATTTTATTAGAGAGGAAAAACATTTTATAAAGAAATGGTAGGAAGCCTAGCCACAAGCTGGGAACCTATCCCTTTTTGAATAGAAATGCCTAATCTGAAAAAAAAGAAAAAGAAAAAGAGAATTGCCTATTTTATAGTTGTAGTCGAAGCCAGCTATGCAATTCTGCAACCTCTTCATGAAAGCTATCATGTCCTCTCCTAGTTCGCCTAGGGTAGTTAAAATTTATTATTATTATTATTTAACGAAATTTTTATTAGATGGAAATAACATTTTTACACATAAATGATAGGTAGCCGAGCAACAAGCTGAGCCCCTACCCCTTTTTGAATGGAAATGCCTAGTCTAAAGAAGAGAGAGTTGCCTATTTTGTAGTTGTAGTCAAGGATACCAATACAATTTTGTATCCTTGTCACAAAAGCTATCATGTCTTCTCCTAATTTGCCTAGGGTGGTAAAGGCGATTACACCTAATCCATATCCGTGGTCTTCGCATTTGGTTAGGTATTTATTGCGCTTGCGGGTTATGGCATTTGCAACGGCTTGACCCGGTGTAAAGGCCACTCTCCTACCTCCTGTGAACGGGGAAACCCCAGTGACATCAAGGCACACATCACAGCCATTCTCCCAATTGTACACGAGGATATCGGCTGGCCGTAAGGCAGATTCAGAATCCGAGAGGAAGCCCAGTTTTGCTTCTTTGCAGGCCGGGACTCCATCTTTGTAGCACATGTCCGCGAGCACGTCTCGGACTAAGTCATGCCTAAATTTGAGGCCCACCTCGCTAGCGCAATGCAGAGCATGATCCCCAAAGACATCCATGCCCCTCCCACAGCAGGTACAACAACCGTCTTCATCAAACAAAGGTATACCAAACCTATAACTAAGGACATCCCTAAACTGTCTGGGCCCAACTGATTGGTTAAGCCCGACTATTGGGACAGCCTTGAGATAGTTCTGGGCATGACCCATTTTGTTGCTCTGCCATAAGGCAATGTCTCGCTCAGTCACCTGGAGTCTTTGTTATGTGCTTCTTGACTTCATCAAAGTATATGGATGTCAGGGATTGCATTGGGTGTGGGGAAGTGGCTTTGATGTTAAAATAATAGGTGGAAAAGTTTCAAAGCTGAAAGAAGCTGGACTTGGCTTGTTGGAAGCTATGATGTTAAGATGCAGAGTGGTGGGATTTGACAGTGGAGTTTTTTACCTATTGAGTCTATATACATGATGCCAGGAAGCAGTAGTGGATGGTGTCTCCCATGGTGTAGACCCCTAGGCCTCCATCCTTCATAGGCAGTGTAGCTATACGCTGTTGAATAGGACCAAAGCCTGCCCCATCCCCTGTAATGATATGCCTAAGGAACTGCAGAAGATGATTGTCATAGTCTGCTGCTGGGGTCTGGATGACTAGTGGGTTGGTGTTCATGAGTGTGAAGTACAGTCTTGAAACACCAGCACAATTCCTCAGAATAAGAAGCTCACTTTGTGGGTCCTGCAGGGTCTTCAATGACTCTATTAAATGTATTTTTTTCTCCACTCTACCCTGTACCAATGCGCTGCAAAAACCCAGGTCCAGGCTGACAGGCCCCCCTAAAAGCTTCACTCCCATGTCAGGTCTGCTAATACCAGCTGGGAGAGTACCATCCACCAGGCTCCTTGGGTCTGTATAGGGCCAAAATAGTTCAGTCTTGCTGATGTTGAGGATTAAACCCCTCCTACTTCCTTCATGGTGGATGATGGTCAAAGCTCTGGCCACCTCAAGTGTGTCCCCTGCCATTGTACCATCATCTAGGTACCAAGCATGCAAGTCCAGTGTGCACTCTGTGGCAATCTTAGTGATGAGTGGATGTAAAGTTAGTGCAAAAAGTAGGGGACCAAGAGGATCACCTTGCTGGACACCTTGTGCAGACAGCAGAATGTGGTCATTGTAGTACAGCTTAACAGGCTTGGTATAAAAGAACTCCACCCACCTGGAGATGCTAGGGCATTTGCTTCTGACTAGCAGACCTATCAACCAAATTAAAAGCATTACTGAAGTCTATTAAAAGCATTCTTTTAGTCTGCAGGGTACCTTGCATTTCCAGAAGTCGGTTGGATGAGTGTAGAATATCCTCCCACCGCACTGGACACCCACACCAAATTGGTAGTCACCAAGGTAAGTTGCCAGATCCTTGGTTACTGTAGAAGCTGCCAATTTGGAGCATAATCTTCTCCAGATAGTGTCAACTGCAATAGGACTCACCCCTCTGATTTAAGTAGAGGTGTCAAAGGAGCACTAGCCACATATTCCCCCAGCACAGAAGGGCGTACCCCTGCAATCCAGAGATTGATCACACCTGTGAGAGAGTTAAGTAGCTCCTCTGCAACAGTTGAAGTTGGCCCACTCGGAGCATCAAGGAGATGCTGAGCTCTGAGTCCATCCCTACCACAGGAAGTGCCCTTAGGGAAGCCTTTTAGTGCCCTCAGGACTGCATCCTTGTCCATACATAAAGCTTCTGTTGTGATGGGGCCAGCTGGGATGGATGGTGGGGGAGAAGTTGGGTGTTTAAGCTCAGATCCATGAGGGTTGCTGTGGAGTTGGGAGAAATCCCATTAGAAGAAAGAACTTTGATGGCAGTAGTATACTGACCATAACTCAATTTCTTCTTGCAGGCCATGAGGTTGGAGCCACTATTCCTCTTCTTACTGGACTTACCCCTTTAGAGTCTGGCTTGTTCCAGGGAGGTGTGCACCATGTCAGATCACCCCACCTCATTCCACTGCTGCAAGGCATTGTTGATGCTGGAAGCTTGCAACCTTTTTCTTGTTCCTGATCTATCTTCCATAGAGCATCTAGGGATATACAAGTTCAAGGTACAGACTGGCAGCAACATGAGGTGAATCCATGCAGCTGGATTAAAGGGGTTGGCTATGACTTTGTCCAAGGTGTCCTTGAGAGCCCTGGAGAAGTTGAGCCTGCTTTGTGGTGGGATGCTTGCCACAGTGGGTAAGTTGTTCTGAAATGCCAAGTTAAGCAGGTCCAATGGGTTGCCATCACTTGCTCATGGGTCACCAGGTGCTTCTGGCTCAGAGAGGGATGGCTGGGGTTTAGCCACTCCATGAACCAGGAATTCTGTAGCTGAGCCATTGTAAGGCTTAGGTATGAACTCATCATGTTTACAACATGGTCTTCTCCAGTAGTAAATGTGCATGCACTGAGTGCACAACCACATTTGAAAATCAGAGAGAACAAATTCCCATGATCTAAACACAAATGACTCAACACTGACTCTTTCTCTGCAGATGTCTCTGGCCTCCACAGTTGGGAGATGCTTGTCCTGGAGATGTCTATAGAAGCCTGTTCTACTCAGGCCCGTACCACCAACTCCATTGGAGCACCCATCATAGTCCCTGAAGGGGGATTGGAATAACCCATCATAGGAAGAACCACAATCATCAATGTCTGATGACCCCTGAACCCCATTTGAAGATCTGGTCTTTGGCATTGCAGGAGGAGAATATCTAATGTAGACTAAGGGGTGATAATGAAGGTGATGGTGCTGTAAAAGTGTCTCTGAAGTGGCTAATTTATACAGCCTAAAATTGAGACCTAAGGGTTTGTCTGATGATACCCTAGAAACCAAATCCTCTAAATTTTTTGTATATACAAGCGTTACCCCTAATCGGAAAGGCTTAGAAGAAAGAGAAGGAGGTGGAAATGTGTTCTTCATACCTGGATTGCAAGAAAATCTGGCCTGAATCCCAACTGCAACGAAGCTCTCCACCATTTCCATCTTCTCCCCGAGCACCCGCAGCTTTTCTCTCTTCTATTATTATTATTATTATTATTACTATTATTATTATTATTATTATTACAATAAAGCATTCCCGCCTTTGCATAGCAAAATTCACGGACCTGACTTCATTGATAACTGCGGTTCTATCCACCACATTAAAAGCATTGTTGAAGTCTATTAAAAGCATGCATTTGGTGGAGGAGTTACCTTGAAGATCCAAAATTATGTTTACGGAATGTAAAATGCCTTCCCCTCCACATTGGACTCCCACGCCGAATTGGTGATCTCCGAGGTAAGAAGCCATTTCCTTGCTGGCCCCTGACGCAGCCAATTTAGAGTAAAGCCTCCTCCAGATGGTTCCCACTGCGATGGGCCTTATGCCCCCTCCAGGATTGATAAAGGGAGTGAGAGGAGCACTCACAATGTAAGCACCAAGCACTGCTGAGAATCTACCCGCTAACCACATGTTGACTACACCTGTCATAGAAGACAAGATGTCATCTTCCACGGCGGCTGCAGGTCCACTGAGGGCATCCAGAAGATGCTGGGCGCGAATGCCATCTCTACCACACGAAGTTCATTTGGGGAACCCCTTGATGGCACTTAGAACTGCTGAATTTTCTACATGAAGCGGCTCAACCATGATAGGGTCTACAAGAATGCAGGGAGGCGCCGCTGTAGGGTGTTTGAGGCTAAGTTGAGCAAGAGTATCCTGAGATCATGGGGATATGCCATTGGAGGATAATAATTTGATGGCGTTCGTGTACTATCCTAGACCCAGTTTCCTCCTACAAGATGTAAGATTGGAACTACCCAGCATTTGTATGTTGTTCGGCCCACTTTGATGTTGTTTGGATTGCTCCAGAATGGACTGCACCAAGCCATAACACCCACTTCCGTCGCTCCATTGAAGTAACGCTTGGTTGATACTAGCCATCTGCATTTTCTTCCTGGTCCCTGACCTCTCTTCCACGGATCCCCTGGGTGTGAACAGAACTAAGTGCGCATAGGTAGGAGCAACAATTGTAACCAAACAGACAATTCTGAAGGATTGGCACTAACTCTATCCAATGAAGCTTTGAGAACCCTAGAGAACTGAAGCCTGAATTGCGATGGAATACTAGCAACCGTAGGAAGTTTTTGTTGGTACACAAGGTGTAGGAGGTCCACATCCAAGGCTGCTGAGGCTACAGGCCCCATGTCGTCCAAAGGCACAGAGTTAGAAGGCAATTGGTTTGCTTATGCCGTAAACCATACAGGATCCTGATGTCCCGTTGTAAGGGATGGGATAATACCCTCTTTGTGTTGCCTACAGGGCCGTCTCCAGGAATACATATGCATACATTTGGAGCACAACCATATTTGCATCTGCGACAAAACCGCTTCTCAGGCACAAAACACGTCCAAATCTGTATGTTATTATTATTATTATTATTATTATTATTATTATTATTATTATTATTATTATTTATTTTTATTTTTTACTAAGTGTTATTATTATTATTATTATTATTATTTTATTATAAAAAAAGACTTTCATTAAAGGGAGAAAAACGTTTTTACATAGCGTTGGTAGGGAGCCTGGCCACAAGCTGAGCCCCTACCCCTTTCTAAATGGAAATGCCTAATCTAAAGAAAAGGGAATCCCCAACTTTGTAGTTATAATCGTGGTTAGCCATGCAGTTCTGCAACCTGGTCATGAAGCTGATCGTGTCATCTCCCAACTCCCCCAGAGTCGTAAAGGCGAGGACTCCTAAGCCGTATCCATGCTCGTTGCATTTGCCCAAATATTTATTACGCTTGCGCGTAACCGCATTGGAGATAACGTTCCCAGGCGTAAACGCAACCCTATCGCCACCTGCAAAAGGGGATACCCCTGTGACATCGAAGCAAACGTCTCGACGCTCCTCCCAATTATAAACAAGTATATCCGCGGGCCTGAGAGCGCTTGCATTGTCTGATAAGAAGCCTAGATTGACTTCCTTGCGGGCCGAGACGCCAGCTTTAAAACACATGTCTGCCACCACGTCTCTCACAAGATCATGCCTGAATTTAAGACCCACTTCGCTAGCGCAGTGTAGGGCGTGGTCCCCAAAGGCGTCCATAACTCTGCCACAAAAAGAATACGAGCTACCCTCGGCAAACATAGCAATACCCAACCTATAACAAAGAATGGCTCTAAATTGGTGAGGCCCAATAGATTGGTGTAACCCAGTGATAGGGATAGCTTTGAGGTAGCCAAGAGCATGGCTCAGTCGATTACATTGCCACAAAATGCAATCACGTTCAGTCTGGTGAAAACTGATGAGGATACTCTTCTTGACCATATCAGAGTACACCACTGCCAGAGAATGCATGGGTCAGGTGGCAGTTGCTTTAATATTAAGAGAGGAAGGAGGAAGCCCACAGACCTGAATGAAGCTAGCCAAGGCTTGATGGAAGCTGTGATGAGGCGCAGTGTCTCTGTCCACGTGAAGGATGGTGTTCTGCACTTGGGCTATCTGAAGGCAAGAGGCGAGGTAGCAGTAAAAGCTAGAATCCATCATAGTGTATACCCCTAACCCCCCATCCTTCATAGGCAAAGATGCTAAGCGCATTTGGTAAGGGCCAAACCCCGCTCCATTCGTAGTACTCGGAAGACTGAAGTAAGACAGAGGGGCTGGTGTTCCTCAAAGTGAAATATAAGCGCGACACCCCAGCAGAATTTCTGAGAAGAAGTAGTTCACTTTGTGGATCCTGCAAAATCTTCAGAGCCTCCATTAACTGAAGAGTCTTCTCCACCCTACGCTGAACCATCTCGTTGTAGAAATTAGCATCCAAACTAACAATCCCCCCTAGAAGCTTCACTCCTCTTGCTGGTCTACTGATGGTGGCTGGGAATACACCCTTTTCCAAACTTCTGAGGTCAGAATTGGGCCAAAATAGCTCCGTCTTGTTAATATTGAGGGATAAACCTCTGCTACTCCCTTCAGATTGGATGATGTGTAAGGCTTTAGCCACCTCTAGAGTGTCCCCGACGATCGTCCCATCGTCCAAGTACCAAGCATGCATATCCAATGTACATTTAGAAGCAATTTCTAAAATGAGCAGGTGTAATGTCAGAGCAAACAGAGGGCCCAAAGGGTCTTTATGTTGGACACCCTGAGCTGACAAAGACAATTTTCATTGTAATAAAGCTTTGCAGGCTTTTCATAACAAAATTCAACCCATCTGGAGATACCGGGACACCTGGCCCTGACTTCTTTGATGATTGCGGTTCTGTCCACCAAATTGAAAGCATTGTTGAAGTCACTTAAAAACATACACTTGGTGGAGGAATTACCTTGCATCTCCTAAATTCTGTTAGCTGAATGTACAATGCCTTCACCGCCACATTGGACACCTACGCCAAATTGGTGATCTCCAAAATAAGTGGCCACTTCCTTACTGACTCCTGATGCAGCCAATTTAGAGCAAAGCCGCCTCCAGATAGTTCCCACGGTGATGGGCCTTTTTCCCCTACAGGCTTGATCAAGGGGGTAAGAGGGGAACTCGCAATGTAAGCACCAAGCACTGCAGGACAACGACCAGCTAACCAAATATTAACTACACCTGTCATCGAAGACAAGAGGTCGTCAGCCACAGCAGCAGCAGGTCCACTGAGGGCGTCCAGAAGATGTTGGGCTCTGAGGCCATCTCTACCACAAGAGGTACCTTTGGGAAATCCCTTGATGGCACTTGGAACATTCGATTTTTCCACGCTAAGGGGCTCAGCCGTGATTGGGTCAGCCGGAATATCTGGAGGCGCCGCAATCGGGTGTTTAAGACTAAGCTCAGCCATGGTGTTTTGAGAAAATGGAGCTATACCACTGGAATCTAACACTTTAATAACGGCCGTGTATTGGCCTAAGCCTAATTTTCTCCTGCACGCTGCAAGGTTGGAGCTACCCAACTGATATATACTGTTCGACCCACATTGTTGCTGTCTAGATTGCTGCAGAATGGATTTCACCAAGCCGAAACACTCACTACCATATCCTCATTGCATTGATGCCTGGTTGATGGAAGCCATTTGCAGTTTCTTTCTTGTCCCAGACCGCGCTTCCGCGGAACCCTTAGGTGTGTACCGGCGTAAAGTGCATATCGGCAGAAGCAACAATTGAATCCACACATACATATCCAAGGGATTGGCAATGACCTCGTCCAGGGAAGCTTTGAGCACCCCTAGAGAACTGAAGCCTACATTGCGAAGGGATAGTAGCAACAATGTGGAGTTTTTGCTGATATACAAGATGTAATAAGTCTACATCCACGGCTACTGACGCTGCAGGAAAACAATCATTCAGAGGCGCCGGGATAGGAGGCACTGGTTTATTATTATTTTTATTATTATTATTATTATTATTATTATTATTATTATTATTATTATT
>JAJJMC010029502.1:4823962-4880742 GCA_023531435.1 Papaver californicum
TTATTATTATTATTATTATTATTATTATTATTATTATTATTATTATTATTATTATTATTATTATTGTTATTGTTATTATTATTATCATCATCTTATGCTACGCCGGCTTCGTCAACTGAGATTTCTTCGTCCAAGTAACAAATTCTTAAACCAATTTCATCACGAACATAACTGAATACACTTTTCTTTCTCTAATGGAAAGTAAATGAAACCTTCATCACCTTTTCTTTTACACCGACTTCCATATATCTTAAGTCTCCCTAAGAATTGTTTCTTATTATTATTATCAGTAAATAATTCGATTTCAAGTATTGAGTGTTCAATGTTGTGCACATCCATTACTAAGAAATCGATTTGTTCATTCCAAACTGGATTCAAATCTGTATGGATTGTTTTACTTCTTTTTCTTTCTCCACCAAAATCAATTTCAACATATGGACTTGAACTTCCTTGTCCATCTTTTGGTAATAAATTTCTAGCATCAATTAGTTCAATAATTAATTTTCTTATTTGCTTTGTTGTTGATGGTACTGTTGGATGATAACACCATCGTTTATCTTTTTACAGACATCGTAATTTCCAGTATGTAAGAAATTGGGTTATTTTTTGCTGTGAGAGAAGAGAAGGTAAAATGTGTGGAACTGATTATATGGCATAAATTTTATTTTATTTTTCCATGAGCGTTGTTGATTTCATTTTAGGGTTTTGAGAAGGAATAAATCGAAATGGAATGTTACCATCTTTATTCTCTCACGGCGAATTTAGTTGTGTGCGTATCTTCTGTGAGGTGGGATTTTCTCAATTTATTATTGGAAGTGTTTTCCCTCGCTTTCTCGGTTTCTCTTGTCTTTTTTTTGTTACCACAAAAAGAAGTGGCCTCAACTGAAACGGGCACATAAATTATAGTGGGAGCAATATAATCAATATCGGATTTCGGTATATACCGGTCGAGAGTGAGACACTAGTACACCGTTGTATCAGGGATATTTCGGTTCCAAGTATCGACGAAATATCGATTCACACATTTTATACCTATAATTTTATAAAAAAAATACTAGTTCACATTTTATAACTATAAATAAATTTTAACACGTTATATCAAACATTTTTTTCACAAAGTTTAGAAATAAAAACAAGTTCTCATCCAAAATATATAGATCCATACATAGTCCAAACTGGAAACACAAGAGAAACAAGAACAACTTCACCGTCTAAAATGTTAATTAAACAAGGATATTACAATTCTAATCAAGATCATTAGACTCATTATAGATATCATCATACGTATTAACTCTATCCCAGTCATCAACAAGTAGTCCTTGGTCGGTTGTCATCCAAGCAAAATTAATTCAAGTTCTTACTTCACTAATATATATTAGAGTATAGTAATAAGAACAAGTTCGTTCCCACAGAGAGGCAGGTGATTGTTAATTACTTTCGATTACTTATGTAAACTGGGGGGTTTTGGTTGTGATTATAACTAAATTATACTAAAACAAATATATTAAAACGAATATCAGAGATAAAGAACATTGGTTAGAGAGTTCTCTTCCATCTTCCAACATGTTACCAACTAAATCATACTCAACATTCATGAACTCTCAATATCAATAACCTAAAGCATCCTATCGCAGGCTTACTCCGGCAAAACTCCTATTATCATCAAAGGAGCAAGAGCCACTCTTTGAATCCTTTTCAATGAATAACTTGGCGCAAGAGCCACTCAAGTTTAACCCAATGAAAGCAATGGTCTTTGTGAGTTGAGGTTATTCTAAGCAATCCGGCGCAAGAGCCACTCGGATTTAACCTAGGCCACGCTTCTACATATAATTGCATGGTAACATCCCGTTATTAACAACTATGTTATACTACTTGTAACAAGGATCTTTCGACAATTCCGGATCTCAAAACCTTGTTTAGCTATAGATGTCAATGCATGCTCATCTAATTCGCGACTTAAACAAACAAGCAATCCATCATACAAGGCATTATAAACGGTAGAATATAAGCGATATTGAAGAGATTATGAACATATGAGAATGAATACTTCAATTAATAAACATGTTTTCCAACTTAGGAATACATCTCTAACCAATAAGAAAGGTTTAGTTCATCATGGATTTATCAAAATCCATGGAAAATGATTAAGAAAACAAGTAAAGCAAACCCTAGAAATCGTGAGGATCAATCGCAACTCCAAGCCCTAGATTCTTGTTCTCCTTGTGTTTCCAAGTCTCCAAAAGTGTCCCAGATCCCTTTCTAGGGTTTTGGACGTCTTCTTATATAGTATTCATCATATCTAGGTGTTAGAGTCCTAATGGGACCATGATACCTTGATTTGGAAATCAAAAACGTGTCTTAGAAGTGCCTCCCGTCGAGTTACAATCGGTAGGCAAAACACCCTCCTTAACTACCGTATTGTAAGGGATCAAAATATGACTTTCCTTTACCAAAAACTTGCCATAATCGGTAGGTTATTTTCCCTTGTAAACTCCCGATTGTGATGTTGAGTGTTTTATTATTTTCTTTCAGTTATTTTGATCATAACTTCCTCATACGAACTCCAAATGACCTCATTCTTTTAGGGTTGGATCCGTCTTCTCGTTATCTTAAAAATGGTATTAAGAAATCCTGGATTTGAATTAGTTGAATTCGGTATTTGGCCGTTCTCCATTGGCAGAACTTAACTTCCTTGTTCATTTCGTATCGTAATGAACTCCTTTCTTCTTCTTTGGTTGAATACACTTTAAACTCCTAAGAAACTCATAAAAAAAATCAAAGCATAATGATATGAAAACTAATAAGAAATCAATGAATTAGAGTATCCAAATAATGCAAATAATGCAAATAATGCACCTATCAACTATCAGTGACCAGCATCAATTGATCAGTATCATATCCATCAAGGTCAGTGTCAGTTGCATAATTAGACTTACTTCGAGAACTACGAACTGTCCCACTTACTTCACCAACATTCTCCTGCAAATCATCCAAAGTTACATTATCATCTTCCACAGCCACATGTAGAGGGTGTAGTGCATGAATTGGATGCATTAGAAGAATCCATAATCACAACCTAAAGTAACAAAACTGAAACAAAACAAGTTAATATAAAAAGCTAAACTATCACAGTGTAATCCATGTAAAAATTAAACCATACAAGCAAATGTCAGTGAGTCCAACTTATTTCCTAGGACAGTGATTGTGTCTTAATTTAATATCACATTCATTTTTTGTTGGAAAAAAGCATTGAATATTACCTACTAAGGCATATAAAAATTGGTGAAATTGTCGACTTGGGATCAACACACATACTATTTCTGCAGATCCTGAGTAGAAGAGGTTGACCCTTAATAGTAAACATCAACAATGGCAATCCTATCAGTATAAGAGTCTGAGTTTCTGAATAGAAATGAGACTAAAGAAGTATTTGGATCTTCAGGTAGATATACAGGTGCTCTTAAAGATCTATAAATACCATCATTCCCATACCCACATTGCTCCATTTAAGATGTAGAAAAAAAAAATAGCGAATGATTTCTTATCAAATGCTAGAATTAGATGTGTGTTTCTCTATTCCGTGATTACCATGGTAAAAGAGAAAGAACAATTCTATATTTATAATAAACAGTTTCAAGTTAAGAGCCCAAATTGTAACACTAGAGATCTCAAGACATACATGAAAAATATAAAAACTTGTAAAATTAGAACTAAATGTATGCTTCCTTGTAATAAACTAAGGCCTTTCTTGTGGAAATCATTGAATAAAGGTGTACCTTCACTCCAGTTACATCATCATACCAAACTCAATACTGAAACTAGGGCCTTTCTTGTGGAAATTATTGAATGGAGGTGTAGCTTCACTCCAGTTAATTCAGAGAGAACAAAAAAAACTAGTGTACTGAATCCAACTGGAATCTATCCGTCCTACTACCCATCCAAGGATCCAACATTAAGTTGAACGCCATTCTCAGTCATTTCCTAAAACAGTCCAAATGTAGGACCTATAAGTTTCTGGAAACAAAACCTCTAATGATGTTAGTATAAGTGACCTAGTGCTACAACTCCACAACATTAGCTAACAAGGATATATAATAAGTTAAATATCTCAATACAATCCAATAATTAACTAGCCCAGACATCACAATTGGTTTTCCACAATCACAACAATACAAAAAGGTATACAGATAACAAGTTAATCCCAAAAGATATATCACAATATCAAATTGAAAATAAGCTAACCAAGTAACAAGTCTTAAAATTTTTCAAATCCTCCTAACTCAAACCAATATTTTCGATTTACCTCAAACCCAAATATGCAAATTGTCAATGGAAAACAAGCTAACCAAGTATTACAGTGAGTATAAATTCTATATCAGCAAAATTCATGAAAATGCAGTTACTGATAATATGAGATCTACTTCTAACTTATGCAAATTGTCAATGGAAAACAAGCTAACCAACTATGCTTTTCTAACTTATGCTGAATATCATGTTTTCAAACGGAAACTCTACTTTGCAGTTTGCACCATATTGTTAATCTTACAGAGGTGCTACCAGATCTGATTAAAGTTGGGTGCCTTTACTAATAATCACAAAATCCTCTCCTGGCAATTCAATTCCAACTTCAGAAAAGGAAACAATATTAACACTGGTTTGAGTTTCAATTCAAGTCTTCTGATCCAAAATTTCTATATTTAATTAACAATTTGATTAGGAATTGTTCCACTAAGAACATTACAGCTTAAATAAAGACCAAAAGAGACTCTAAGCTAATAAGTATCAGTTGAATTAGTCTAAAAAAAGTTTGTTCTGAATACAAGTTTGATGTAACCTACATTTCATCTAGTTAAAACTATCTTAGTTAATCCCTCAATACACAAAGAAAACCAGTAATGTTGAAGAACACATAAGAATAACAACAAATCAAACTTTTAAGTCATAAATGAAATCGAGATTAAAAGAGAGTCTTACCCGTTTAAGATCCAAACGAGTATTGCAATTAAACTGAAGTTCAAATTGAGCACCGCTTATACGCTGTCTTTTCAATTGAAACGATGGAGAAATGAAGAGAGAAACAAATGAAGAGAGAAACAAAACGATGGAGAAATGAAGAGAAAAACTAGGGTTCACTGTTTATTTCTCTCTAACGAATCTATATCGTTGGATTTAAAGTTTCTCTCTAATCTAACGGACATAAACAAATATCGGAAATATCGATTAAACCGGTTTCTGTATGTATCGGCCGATTTTTTCGATAGAACACCGTTCCACCGGTATGGCATGATTCGTTTCGGTTGAACCCCGATAACGGTAAAAACGGCGATATTTCGACCGTTTCGGCCGAAATTAACTACATTAAGTGGGAGTGAGTAGTTTTAGACAACAAACCATAGAGAAATTATTCCTCCAGCGCGTCGAGATTGGGAAATGGTCAGGGGTGGTACTTGGGTTAGGTCAACCCGCACAACCCGTACAATTTATAAACTCAAACAACCCACTCAACGCAGAAAACTAAAACAAAATTTATATAGTTATATAAATTACTTTTACGTAAGGTATTATTATTTATGATAAGTTATTATAATTATAATTTTTAAACTTAATAAAAAAATATATTATATTTATCACATTTTTAAACATAAGAATTTGTTATATTATTTTAAATAATCGTAATGTTTTTAGAATTTAATTATTGTTTAGAAGTCTTACACAATTTTTATTTAAATTATTTATTTTTATCACATGGTCAAGACTTCCATAGGCCAATTCGAGGAACCCAAGATACATCGTGGTCTTGTAATGAGCAAGTTATTCATGGGTTCAACGGGTTTAACGGGCAATCCGGCCAAGAGATTTCTAGCTCGGACTTGGCTTGACCAAGCCTTTGAACTTGACCAACCCGACCAAATCCCACCCCTAGAAATGGTGTGTCTACTTGAATTACATGGACCCATTTTTTTTTTGTGTGTGTGTAAATGAGGGATAATATATTAGTAAACTAACGTATATCGTATATCGTATATCGTATATCGTTAATAACATTTGTTACAAAAAAAAAGTAGAGTCATCTAATATTGGATTGGGAAAATTCTTCATCCGGATATTATGTTTATCTACTAGAAAACTTTTCCTGATACAAAAAAGGAGGGTTTTGGTTCCATCTAAGATTACAACAAAAAATAGCTCGTTTATCAGCTACATTGTTACCCGTTCTATGTATACAACAACAACCCTGAAAAATTCATACAAGACTTTGTAATTGTTTTAGATGTCTCCAAAATAGCCTTACTTTGACCAGTTATATTTGAACTCCTTTCATTCATATACTCTGTCAAGGTTTTATAGTTTCCTTCAATACTAAAACTGCTAATTTTTCTTTCTTTTGCCCAACTAAGTGCCTGAAGAATAACTAGTATTTATGCCTTTTTTGGTGTTGTTAAGATCGTTGGTCCTTCTCTGGAACTTTCAATATAACCTTCATCATTTCTCAAAATTAAAGCACACCTAGCTGGATTATCCTTGGAGATCCAGGAAGCATCAACATTAATTTTAAGATCCTATGGGTTTCCATTTGTCCTTTGGTTTTGTCTGTGTGGATTTTAGTCTAGTACCATCAGGATTCTTCTTGGTCTAAAAATTAAACTTTCTTTGTATTGCCAAGGTTGTATGTAAAAAGGAGTTTTATTCATCTTGAAAAAATCTACAATACATATTTCTTTCAAGATAAATTATATCTTAGTTAGAATAGTTTCTAAGCTAATTGAAGTGTGGGGTTCTTGTATCCATGATTTGCAGATGTCTATAAGACTCGTAGACTGGTTAAAATTAAATTAAACTGGAGCAGGAGGGAGTAACCCAATTGCTTTAGCATAATGAGAAGTGGAAAAAAGGTGTTCTGCTGTTTCATTGTTCTCACTGCCAAAAAATCAAGAAGGAGATATATCTGTAACAATTCTGAAGAGTTTTGAGTTAGTGGTGAGCGCATTATGTAAGCATTTCCAGAAGAATAATTTAATTCTTTGAGAAAATTTAAGATTTCATAAATCTTTCTGGAAAGTGCCATTCAGATTTAATTGCATAGGTTTAGAACCATATGAATTCAGTTTTTCATGCATAGACTTGACTGTTAACTCGCTAGAAGTAGTTAATTTCCATCTAAGCTAATATTTTTAAGATTATTTAGATCAGTAGTAAATGCATAAATTGTAATTATATGCTTGGAAATTGATCGTTTTAGAAAAGTGGTAAAAATAGTTCGTTCGCTGAGACTTGTGAAGATTCGTTTTAGACCTAATTTTGATTTAAACTAGAAAATAAGTAAGAGATTTTAATAATATTGGGAAGAACTGGAACTCAGGATTCCACCAAAATCACTTCTGAATGATTTCTACAATGATTCTTTAACAATTATAGCTCTTTTATTAGCTCTGTTTCTTTGCCAAAAGTAGATTTCTAAAATATTAATTGTAAATCACAAGCATGACGCATCAAAAGCTATTAAATCACAACATACACCATCAAACAAAATCACAACTAATTAATAAAAATCATAAATCAATTAAAAATCAATGCAAAAGTCATTAAGAATCAAAAATAGTTACCATTCATTCATGAAATATGGCTTCCTCCATTGTCCCAATAGTTGGGTTTAGCTCATCATGCTCAAAACACTCTCAAAAGATTGGTACATGACTCAAAAAGTGCTTGAGAAGAAGAAAAGAAGCTAAAAAAATAATAAAACAGGAAATATGCAACCTTTATAGGTGTTAGTGATTAACTGTTATAGTGGAGCTTGAAGATAAATGTTGCAAAGCTGAAGATAAACGTTGGTGATAGGTTGAATAAACCGTTGCAGCTGAAGATAAACGTTGCAAAGAAGAAGATAAACGTTGTTGTTGGGTTGAAGAAATTAACGCCGTATCCCTGTTCTTCACTAGCAACATCACTTTTCTTTTGTTTCTCCTATTTTCTTCCCGAGCCTCCCCTGCTGATTTTTCTTCCTCCTCTTTGCTATTTATAGGTTCCACAAGCCCTAACAACTCATACTTAATCGATCAGGACCCAAAAACCAATCCAAAACAAACTCAAATTCATATAAATCCTAATCCGAAGATAAATATATTTTCGGCCTTTGTTTGACTTTTTTCCAGCTTGTTTTCCGGCGTGAAAAGACTTCCAATAACGTGTTTAAACATGTTGTGAATATTCTTTCATGTTTATAAGTCGAGACCACCTTTTGAACTAACTCGAAAATTTTCTCACGGGAGAGAATTCTTCCGCCATTTTCATATTTTTAAAACATAGAAGGGAGGTGCCCCTATCCAGAGTGGGGTGTCTTATCACTTTTAAGCCAATTTTTCCACAAATGTTTATTTCTCAAAAATACCTATAAACACATAAAATTACACAATAAGTATAAAATCGAGCACTAACAAAATAGATAATCATGGACAAATTAGACACAAAAATGTGTCTATCAGCAATGCATGCATGTAATGAAGAGTTAATTAGATTAAGATTCCACTTTCTTGAGACTGGGTCTATAAGATCAACCACAAGTGTTAGGTTGTTGTTGCAGAATTAGGATATTCATATAAGTTTGCTTTCATATTAGGAATCCAATTGTTAAACCAAATGTTAATAGACTGTCCATCCTCTACTTCACATATTATTTTTATCTACACGTTTAAGACTGTTACTTATACATTTCTAAATCCATGAACTATTTGAGGATGTTTTAACTCTTAAAGTTGATTTCTTACTGAAATACTTGGACTTTAGAAGGGAGGCCCATAACGAATTAGGATTATCCAGGAGTCTCCAAGATAGCTTTGCTAGCATAGACAAACTAACCTTATGTGCATCTCTGAATCCTAAACCTCTTTTGGTATTAGTTTGCACAACTTTTCCAAGATTTGGGCTAAAAATTCTTTGTGTTTGAAAAGTGGGTATACTTGCTAATACCGGTTTATTAAGCATTATTTTACTAGTTTGAGGTAGGACTTTGCTTTTCCATCCTTGTATCTTTTGTTCAATTTTTCCTATTATGGTATCAAAAGCTTTTAGTCCTGATCTATCTACAAAGAGAGGAGCTCTTAGGTAAGAATCCTTAAAATTTATCTTTTTAATCTTTCAGAGTTTTGCCATCATCTTCTGATGTTTAGGGTGAACCTTTTTACTGAAAAACAAGCCAGACTTATCAAAATAATGAGCTGTATGGAGGCTCTACTAAACAATTCTCTAGTATTTAAGAGATTTTTATATTTCGGCAATTCTGCTGTAGCAAATAAAAAAAATCATCTGCCAAGAACATATGAGCAATTGGTAAACACCCCTTGTTCCTAGAAAACTTAACTCCGTGCAATTTATAAATTCTCTTATGAGAAAGGAGAAATTTAGAGAAAACTTCCATATAAATAATAAAAAAATAAGGGGATAAAGGATCCCCTGTCTTAAGCCTTTGCTTGGTTTAAAAAAATCCCCAAATTGACCATTCATAAGGACAACAATAGAAGATGTGGAAATACATTGTTCTATAGGGGTACAAAACTCTTTACTAAAGCCAATAGTAGTTAGAGTCTTAATTAGAAATTTCCAATTTAATCAATCAAAATCTTTAGACATATCTATTTTGACTACCAGACTACCAGTTTTTCAATTCTTTTCTTTAAAGGAATGGACCATTTCATGCGCAGTGATGATATTATCAGATATTTGTCCAGAAACTAAGAAAGTTGACTGAAAAGGCGAGATTATCTTATCCAATTAGGGTTTCAACCTATTAGCTAACAATTTGGCTATAATTTTGTAAGTGGTATTGCATAAACCTATTGACTTGATTTGACTGGGGTCTGCCAGGTGCTTAGATTTTGGTGTACGAAACAAATGGGTACTATTTATGTCAGAATTTATGGTTTTGGATTTGAAGAACTGTTTCACCATATTAGTTACTTGCGGGCCTACAATACTCCCATTGTATTTGTAGAAACTATTTGGGAAGTTATTATTCCCTGGGGATTTATTAGGTTTCATTCGCTTTAGAACCCCAAAAAATTCCTCTTTTGATGGAATAATAGTTAGAGTATTATTATCCTCCAGAGAGATACAAGAAGGTATGTAATTAAAATTAATATATTGTTGATTTAGATCCACTAGGACAGCTGGGAAAAGGGTTTTAAAGTAATCCATGAGAATCGAACTCACTTCGTCTCTATCATGTCTTATCATCCCTAGAATATCTTTTAGACATTCAATAGAATTCCATTTTAGTATCTTCAAGTTAATCATATGAAAATATTTTGTATTTTGTTCCCCTAGATTTATCATATTATCTCTAGATTGTTGTTCAAAAATTTCCTCTTGTGTGTCATAAATGTCCTCTAGCTGATTCAATTTATCTTCTATAACACTGAAGATTATTGGACTATTACTCTTACTCTTAAGTCTTTTTATATGTTTAAGCTGGGTAGACATTTTCTTATAAAATTTCCCAAAAATATTCATTTTCCGATGCAGGAGATAAGATTGCTTAGATTAGAGACTAAATCATCTAAATGATCATTGGAGGAATTGATCCAAGTTCGATTTATTATCTGGATACAAGACTGTTCTTTAATCTAGGTATCATAGAACTTAAAAACCAACTGGATCTAACTAAAAGGAAATGGGGCAATGGTTTGAACCTACTTAAACTAGGTGTTTAGAGTAGCATTAGGGAAAGCTAAATTCCAATCTGCACTGGATACTGTTCTATCTAATCTTTCCTGAATGTTCATATTTCCTTTCATATGGTAATTCCATGTGATTGTAGTCGAGATCAGAAAGACCCGCTCTTTGAAAGATTTCGTGATTATATTCACAATAATTTTTATTATAATGTAACCCTCCTTGTTTCTTAGATTGTTCAAATATCATGTTCATATCTCCTATGACTATCCAAGGCATATTATTTTGGTTTACTTTTATTGCAATATATCTTCTAGGAAGTTCTAGGCTATATTCTTGTTTCTTTGACATGGGCTACAATAAAAATAGGTAAGAAGCCATTCCTTAGAATCAAAGCTAGATTTAAAAATCATATTTATCATATATAGGTTTCATTGAACAATTTCAAAATGGAACCCATATACTCAGACAAGAGCTAAACCTCCTGATATGCGCACCGACTCAACTGTATGAATATTAGAATAATTGGTTAGTAAGGAATTTATTAGGTATTTTTGAGATTTGGTTTCAAAGAGAATTCTTTTTCCAGGTTTTTCAGTGTTTATTATGTGCAAAAGATGATTTTGTGTTAGTTTATTCCCACACCCTTGGGAATTCCAAGATAGGTTTCATTGTTGACGTCTCAAGGAAACACCCCTAGGATTAAAAGGGAAACATGCTGGTAGATAAAGTAAGATAAACCTAAGATTTTTTTTCTAAAACAACTAAAATTATCTAACAATAATTAAGATAGGCAAGCAAACTAAATAAAAGTATAGATAAAACATTCACCAACAAAGAGGAAGAAGAGGAAATCAAAGTATATAAGAAAATTAAAGCTAATGGAGGTAACTAATTGGGAGTATTCCTAGGAATAAAGCATAACAGGAGATTAACTTGATTAGGGGAGGAAGGTATAAAATAATTTTACCAGATAATACCAAAATAATAATCCTATATAAGATTTGAGAAAGCAAAAACATAAATTAGTTCAATCTAAGAGCTTATGAAATAAAATCAGTCGGGAGATACGCTAGTAAGATGATTAAGAGAGAAAGAGTTCAGATAAGAAACCTGTGGTTCATCCTTCATCTCTGATGGGGTGATTGATGGGAGAAATAGTGGGAGGTATAAACCCGAATTTTCTTTACGTTTTTTTCAGGTTAAAACCATATTGGTCAATTTGAAGCATTACTTCATTACTGAGGGGGTGTAGCAGCAGCATTGCAAGGTGATGAAAAATCAGATTCGGCTGAGAAATCAGGAGCTGAAACACGAAAAACTATGGTCCAAAACCATTAGGGGAGATTCAGAGAGAGCAAGAAAAAATCTAGGACCACTAGGGTTTAAAGTTGTAGCTACCTCTTATAAGATTAGAATGAAGGGTCAATTATATTTGGGAGAATCGAATAAATTACATTTTTGAAAAGGAGAGAAGGATAACCTTCTAGCAAACAAAGGGGAAGAAATGATTTATGCATTTACTTGTCATGGATTGGTAATATCCTGAAGAAGTCACGTAATTGGAAACGAGTCTTTGACTTGACTCGGGCCATGACCTAGTTTAAACAGAGAAAGGCAATGTAGGTTAAAAGGGATAAGCTATATTTCCTAGGACTGAGTTAGGCGCCAAAGGCATATCCTTGTCTGAGTTAAAACAATTGGAAGTTTATGTTTGATAGGTTGGGATAATTGATGGGCTAGAATCATCAAAATTGGATTGTGCTTCAAAGTACGTCTGGAAGCCTCTCTTACCCTCGGTATCTCCATGAATGAATATGTAGAGCCTGAGCCAGAATGGTTAGTTTCAGAACTGTTTGGGTTCTAGATTTGGACTTGTGTATTATTGATGAAGAAAAGATCGTCTTCTGGGATTAGAGAAACATAACTAATGGTTTAGATGTCTTCGAGAGGTATTTTTGGATCCTAGCACATTTATCTTATTTATGACCAAGTCTTAAACAGTGCTTACAGAACTTAGAAAGGAGATTGAGGTAATTGAAATATATGTTTATGACAGGATATGTTCATACCTTAACTAATCAATAAGAGGTTTTTATATATTAACATTAATTAAGACCTTGATAGGTTCACTCAGCTCAGGTCTATCATACTCCGGAAACAATCGTAGAAATCTCTTTAATCTATTAAAAAATAATTCGATCATTTCGAAACTGTGATGTTCATGCTTGGTATTTAAGATATTTATTCAGGAAGGGACTTCTTTCACTGTGTCAGACGAGATTTTCATACCAGGATATGCCGGGAAAATAGGTAATACATTACCAAATGGATACCATGGTCCATTGGTAGAGACCCATCTATAATCCCAATAAGACTAAAATATAATAATAAAAAAATTTGGATCAATCTCTTTTAATTGGAAATGAATAAATGGTCCCCATAAACAGGTAAGTGCTTCCATCCCATACCAAATGGATACCATGGTCCATTGGTAAAGACCCGTTTATAATCCCAATAAGATTGAAATATAATGATAAAATTTTTTGGATCAATCTCTCTTAATTGAAAAGGAATAAATGACCCTTAAGGAGGTAAGTGCTCGCATCCCATACTTTAAAAACAGTTATTGAAAAAAAATCCTAGATAGAAGACTATTTCTTCTTTTAATCCCAAATTCAAGAATTAAAGATGGAGGAGTTAGTAGTAAACCAGCGGACTTATGATAGGGAAATCTTTGAGAAAGTGAAAAACCACTTGACTGCTGATAGAGATCACCAAAATGTTCATCCATGAAAATAATAAGCGAGGAAAAAAAAACAAGAAAATGAGGTAAAAGAGGTGCAAGAAAGGAGAGAATGAGATGAGCCAACCAAAGTATAAATAAATGATAATTGAGATAGAAGCAAGATTAAGAATTTTGAGAATGTCCTAAGATAGGCAAGTCATCATAAAGTGTACTCATCCCACTCGTGACTGAGAGGTATCCATCTCTCGGAAGGGCATAATTCGAATTATAAATTTAGGCCAATACAATGTTAACAAGCAATTTGTTTGAAAACTTATTATGTCCACAGACTGTCCAATGGTACTAGGTCAAATGTTCTCTAATTTATCCCAACATTTCAAGCCTCCAGAATTAGAAAAGCCAAGAAAAGGAAGAGATAATACCAGATTAGCAAAAAACTAACCAAACTATTTGGTACGTACAATGATGAGTCATACCCGTACTAAAGGAATCAGAGGGACAAGTTCTCTGGGGCATATTAACCAACTTATATTATAACGCCTATTTCGACCTAATCTCATAGAAATTATTAAAACTAGTCTCCAAGAGAATTAATGCCAAAAAATTAAGTTTTAAAGATAAACCATCCAGTAAGCAAGACCTATAGAACAAACCTAGAAATGAAAATTCGCTGTTAAGAAAAGATTTTGGAATAACATAATCGGAGCATTAATCAAGACAGGAGGGAGATGCGTCGGGACTAAAATGCATTAATTTTTAATTCAAGCAAAACCCTAGAGATATTTTCTAATAGAGGTCTGGGATTATACAGGAGAGAAATTTCAACAAACCAACCTTTCAGTTCAAACTTACAATGGCTTGCAATAACAATGTTATTCCCAACAATGTCCCAGTATCACTTACTCGAAAATTCGATGGCTCAAGGGACAATCGCACCGGATTCAATATTACAATTGTCCCATTTGTAGGGATATATTATTCATGCATCCTAATCAAGTCCTAGTTTCAACTTTGTGCAACCAAGCACCTAATCATCCTATACCATCCCCGGCAACAGAGATGAATCCAGACTCAGACAATGTGAAGTAGGGAGAATTGCCACATGATGAACATCCACCCAGCTTCAAAATAAGCATATGCAGTTGAGAGGAGGTTGCCTATTGATTACGCCGCTGACGAGGGAAGGAGAAACGCAAATGAGAGAGAGAGAAAAGGCCCAAAGGATATAATAAGAGAAGAATGAAGAAATTGTCTAAAAATCCTCTATCATCCTGTTTATCACTAGTTTAATATATCTATTCTCGTGATTGCCATGCACTTTCTATTCCTACTTTATTTAGTATTCTCGATAATCTAGTAGGTTAAATCTTTAACTTTCGATTGTTTATGTCCTAATTTTATGAGACTAAAAACCTCAGAAGAAAAACCTGAGAGAAGACCGAGGAGAAATAACCTATCATTTAAACTAAATCTATATCAATCAAGAGCAAGAACAGAAAGGAAATAAGAAGAAACTGAAAGAAGAGAGACCCAGATAGAAAAGCTTTTATCATAATTATATTATAAGCAAAGCAAGAAAGAACAACTAATTGAGCACAATCTAATAAAAAATAAAAATAAAAATAGACCAATATTGTAAATAAAACTAGACTCGGTCTGAAAACCTTAGTTATGGATTCAATCCGATGCTAATTAACATTCAATCAGGAGAAGAGAAAAATAAGTTGTTAAAAGGAGGCAGCAGTCTAAGCACAATCCAAATTCGTCCTAATAAAAATAATCCAAAATTGAAGGTAACCCCAATATCAGATAGAGATCCTACATATGAAATCTAACAAAAATAAAATAAAAAATGCAGCAATCGAAGTAAGCGAAGAAATTTAACAAAAAGTAAGATCTAGACAGAAAGTTTTTCTAGAGAAAATGAAAATCAGAACAGATATCAAATCCTTGGAATTGCTACACCCCAACTAATCCTTGCGATAAAACTCGACAACCGATTGGTAACCCTCCTTTTCCATCCCATCATCCCCATCTTGCTTAGGATGAACCCCCGAAAAGCCAACTCAGAGGCCATAGGAAATTAGAGAAATAGAAAAATAGAGTCGTTGTCAAAATGTTTATAGTCCCGTATAAATTCATAGGACCCATCAAAAAGCCTTTTATATTTTTATGTGTCTAGGTTGTTTCGGAGAAGTTTATATTTCAGTGTTCGTCTAGGGGGAGGAAAAAAAACTCCTAAATGGATATACGTAGATTTGAGATTATGGGTTGATAATCATGTCTATGAACGCACAATTATCATACAATTTTATACCGTTATATCTGTTACTTCCTTTGTTTCAGCAAAAAAATTATATTATCATTTTTTTTATTTTAGTCTAAAAATAGACCAAAATAGAAAAGTGATAATAATACTTTTGTTGAAACGGAAGTAGTATTGTTAAAACGTATATAATATAAACAAACAATAAACCATAAGTAAATATGAAATCTAATCATTTATAAATGTATGATCATAATGTTATTATTTAATCGTACACGTAGTAGCTGTGGCTTTGCACGACTAATGATTCAAAATAACAGAAGTATGCTAAAAAAAATTATTACTTAATCAAAAAATTCCAATGTTAGTTCATCCACAGGTGATTATGGTTGAGAGTGTCAGAAAGTATTAAAAATATTAACAAATAAAAATGTACACAATTATGCTCATAACTGGAGGTTCTGTTTAGGATGAGCTCGTGCTAGAAAAAAAAACATTGAAGAAAAAAATTTCATAAATTCTGGAGAAACTGTCCAATTAAACCACCCAAAAACCGCACAGATACATATCAGGTAGGTCTTACCCTCTGATAAAAACAAAAAATTCTACTTTTGTGGTTGTTTGTGTATACGGTTTTTGGGAAGTCTGAAATGGACGATTTGTTTAGAAATTTTTAAACTTTAATAGTAATTACAGACCAAAAATAAGTATTTAATGAAAGATTTTCAGCTGAAACTATTTTCCAAAACCAAAAGTAAACATTGAGACAATTTAGACTATTCCTTGTCACCATCTGTCAAATTCGTTCCGTATCTCTCCACTGTTACAATGTGGTCGGAAGAGCTTAGTGCTTCAAAAAAAAATAATAATCTATTTAGCCTAGTTCAATAAAAAATTGACTACGTATTATTACATTTTAAAATTTACTTGTACCACTGTAATTACTTAATTACGTTGTTAACCAATAATTGATATAGATTGTTAACAATTAACTAAGAATTGATTATCTTAGAAAACTCATTGATTGGGATAGTTTATAGGACGTGAAACAACTTAGTCAAAAGCAATCTTATGTGAAGTTACTGCTCCCACATTTGAAGTGAAAAGGGGCTTCGTCAAGGAGACCCACTTTCTCCCTTCCTCTTCATAATTGTGGGCGAAGTTTTAAGTTGTATGTTGAGTAAACCTCAAGAATTTGATCAAATTTCAGGGTTATCGGTAAAGGTAGGAGGAACAAAAATAAATCATTTGCAATTTGCCGACGATACTATTGTCTTTCTTGATGCGAAGGAGGAACAAGTGGATACCCTTCGCTACCTTCTTCTTTGCTTAGATTAGTTTCGGGATTGAAGATTAATTTCTCCAAGAGTAGTTTATATGGTGTCGCGGTGGAAGAGGGTGTTGAAAATTATGCAAACATGTTGGGATGCAAATATGCAAGCTTTCCTAGTATATACCTTGGTCTTCTGTTGGGCAGCAAAGTTGGAGGTTCACAAAATTGGAGAAAACTCTAGATACTTGTGCGAAAAGGATTACTTCTTGGAACGAAAAATCTATAGCAAAAGGCGGTAAGTTAACTATCATTAAAAGCATTTTAGTGAGTTCACCTATTTACTACCTTTCTATATTTCTTTCTCCATGCGCAATAACTAAGAAAATTGATAAAATTGTGAAGAACTTCTTATGGGATGATGATCAAAATACTAAAAGAATCCACAATGTTGGTTGGACTATGGTGTCAAAACCGAAGGAAAAAGGAGGGCTTGGTATATGAAGAACGAAACTAGTGAATTCGGCTTTGCTAAAGAAATGGTGGTGGCGTTTTGGCTTAGAGAAAGATGCTTTATGGAGGAAGATAATAGTCGAACAATTTGGTGAAACCTCTACCGGTTGGGAAACTTTCCAACCTAAAGGTTCAAAATGAGGTAGCCTTTGGTATAACATTTATAAAGAGCTAGAAGATTTCAACAAACATATTAAATTCAAGGTTGACGCGGGTAAGGAAACTAGATTTTGGGAAGATGTTTGGATTGGTGAAGGAAGATTATGTGATTTGTTTCCGTCGGATTGTGAAGTCTCAGGGACAAAGGGGCTTGTGGTGGCCCGTATGTTCGATGTAGTTGATGACGGTATAAGGTGGAAGTTTATGGCTAGACAAAGATACCCTCTAACCATCTCAAATGAAGTATCAACTATATCAAACCTTCTATCTTCCTTCTCTATTCAAGAAGGTGCTTCGGATAGCAGAATTTGGGATGGAAATGACAATGGTCAATATACGGTTAAAGATGGATATAAGAACGGAGAGGAACAAGATGTGCCAATTTTTACAATCGATGTTGTTTGGAGCCGTAATTACCCTTGCAAAATCAATTTCTTTCTTGGCTCCTTTCCCATGATAGGGTAATGACAAAGGATAAGCTTCTAAGAAGAGGCATGGAGGTCTCTAGCCTTTATTGTTTTTGTGGCGAAAACGATGAGACTAGCGTGCATCTTTTCTACGATTGTTGGAGGATTCGAAGGATTTGGGAATACTTTAATGAAGGGTCAAAGAGAAATTGGATTTATAACTCTAATGTTACTATAACCGTAAATTCTTGGAAATTCAATTGGGGAGATGATCGTCTTAGCCGAATTTGGAATAACATCCCGGTAGCAATTTGGTGGTGTATATGGAAGGAGCGTAATGAAAGAGACTTCGAAAACAAAAGAAAAGGATTGGAAAGTATTATTAGAAACGTTAAACTTCAAGCTTTCTTTTGGGCCGAATCTAATACAAAAATGTTAGGCTTAACCGCAAATACGGTTATAGCTCTATGAGATTCATTATTTCAGTCCAATTGATTTTATGCTCTCTTTTTAGGTTTTTCTTGCTCCCTTTTGTTTTCATTGGGTTGAGGTACCTCCCTTAAGTACCTTTTCTTTTCAATGAATTTCTTCTTTGTCCGATCAAAAAAAAAAAGAACAAAAATGTAGCTCCAGGTCAAAAAGCAGTCATATTTTAAGTGCTCAGAGGCTAAAGGTTTAGTAAAGTTTGATGAACGAAGTTTAAAAAGTAGGGGTGGGACTTGGTTTGGGTCAACCCGTTCAATCCGTTCCCAACCCAAACTTTGGGCGGGCATGGACACTGTAATTCTATATGTTGGACGGATATGGACAAAATTTTTACCAACCCGAGGTAATTTGGGCGAGCATGGATACAAATTTTACTAACCCAAGCAACCCGCTCAACCCGTGGAACTGTAAATAATTATACAATTTTTTTTTATGTATGGTATTATTTATTATTTGGAGTAATTTTAACTGTGATTCTTTATTAATAAAATAAAAATAAACTATTTATACATTTTTCATTAATAACATTAAGTTTTAAACACGAAAGTTTCTTGTATTTTTGTAAATAATCTCAAAAGTATCTAGAAAATAATATAAATCAAGTATTATAACATAATTTTACTCAATTTAGTTATCATTATCACATTAAATCTAAAAATTGTAATATTTAGATTATTTAATATTTAGTAATTAGCAGTTAGTTAGTAAGTCCTCCTTGTCAGTGTTAGATGTGGGCAAAATAATCTAATCTTTGCGGAGCTTAGCTTACTGTGTCAAAAAATTACTTATCACTTGCTCTGTCTTCTTAAGTTTACATGTGGGTGAAATTATCTTATCTTTGATGCGCTTAACTTACTGTGTAAATGTTTTTGTTACCATTTGATTATGCCAATGATTATTGATGCAGTGACCCCAAAGTTCATAAGCCTGCGCAAGTGAAAGAAAAGGGTGTTGGGCATATTCACTTAAAGCCTCTCAGCAAATCATATAGAACTGGTGATCAAGCAAATACAACAGTGGCTCTATGAAAAAATTGTTTCCCTAATAGTAAAAGCACTGAAAATTACTTAATTGTTGATTATCGGTTATTCTTTTTCTTTTTACTGATGCTTAATTGTTGTTTCATCGGCCAACCCGAAGAACCCGTGGAACCTGAGATACATCGTGGTCCGTCCATGGGAAAAAGTTTTATGGGTTTCACGGGTTCAATGGACAATCCGGCCAAAACATTTCTAGCACGGATCTGGTATGGCCAAACCTCCTAACCCGACCAGCCCGACCAAGTCCCACCCCTACTAAAGCGGATGAGTAAAAGGTGTCTATGTATACTCCTTTTTTCCTTTATATGACCTTAGTATTTTCTTTTCATGAATTGTTCCCTTCATCGTATCTCTGTCCCTTTCCTTTCTCATTTTTACTCCTACAATTGCTGGAAACTACTTTTAAGAGATGCTCAATAAAAGAAGTTCAGTAACATATAAGGCTTGTCATCTATAATTATGCGATCAATAATGACCCTTGGGGGACCATACCTTGGTCACATTATAAGCGCAAATTCGATCTTTAGCTCTATAAATGGCTTGATGCATATTTGATGCTTTACCTGTAAAAATCACAAAGCCATTAATATAGGGGGTGCATAGGAATGGTAAATGAAGTGTGTGGATGTTGATTATCTAGCGAGTGTTGAGCAGTGTAGTACGTACCGGCCAGTACGCGCGATATTATGCCGGTTTTATCGGTATCGGCTATCAACTGAAACGAAACGCATCGTACCGGCGGTACGGTATTCAGCCGAAAAAATCGGCCGATATGTGCCAATACCGGTTTTACCCGATATTTCCGGAAAAAAAATTTATCCGTTAGATTAGAGAGAAATGGTGATCCAACGCTCCCGATTCGCTAGAGTCCATCATACGCTCTTCTCTCTTCGTTTCTCTTCTACTCCTCTATCTCTTCATTTCTCTCTTGAATCTCTCTGAAGTTCAGGAACCACCAGGAACTTGGGTTTTCTCTAATTGGCTTGAAACATTGAGAGATTAAAGAGGAGATGGTAAAAAAAGAGGGATGAATGGTGATGATTCAGTTAAGAGAAATCAATGACGATCTGATTGGTTTCGAGAGATTAAGCTTGAGAGAGAATATAACATATTTATAGATGGGTTTGAGGGTTATTGTCGCTGGCTATGAGAGGATAAGAGACAGAGAAGAGTGAACTATTGTGGTTAATGGGTTATGGTGATTGAGTTTTGAGAAGATCAGGGAACTAATACAATTGATTCAAGCTTTGTAGAGATGGGTTTTCGCTAATTGAGTGAGGAGATGTGTTGCAGGTGAAGAATTGATATTAAGGATGATTATGGGTTTGTGATGAATTCCATCTTATAACAAAAGCTGAAGGGTTTGTGGTTGTACAGTTCAGTGAGAATTGGTTTTGTCTCACCTGAGAAAAGACGATTGCAGAAAAGGAGTTTGGAGGTGTTGTTGGGTTTGGTTGAATGATTGAATGGTTGTTGGGTTATGTTGAATTGAATTAAATGTGCAGGGAAGGAGATAAGATAATGTTGGAATTACAACCAAGTTTATGCCGGAAAAACCAACGTAATTGCAGTCAAAGTGTTTGATGAAACGCTCCAATGAGAATTGGTTATGAGTCTTGTGACTAAAGAACTTTGGAAATTTTCTTTTTAAACTTTGTGAAAAAACGTTTGTTATAACGTGTTAAAATATATTTATAGTTATAAAATATGAGCTAGTGTTTTTTTTAATAAAATTATAGGTATAAATATATGGACCGATATTTCGTCGATATTTGAAATCGAAATTTCCCCGATACAACGGTATACCAGTGTATCGCTCTCAACCTGTACGAACCGAAATCCGGTATGAACTACATTGGTGTTGAGTCATTATATGAACATGGAAAAGGGTCAAGTATAAGGTTTTGTATAAAGACTACTGGTAAGGAGCATAGAAAAAAATAGCTAAAAGATGCCTTAAAGGAAGAAGGGATATGATTCTGTTACCCAGCAACACATTCCTTTTTGTCAAAAGCAGCTCAGCACATTTCACACCTTTATTATTTTTATTTTATTCTCTTAACTAGGGCTGTCAACGGATTAAATTCCGTCGGATTTTAACAAATCCGTTAAGGTTAAGGTTAAGGATATCGGAATTCCGGAATCCGATAAAATCCGACGGATTCTAGAAAACCCAATCCGATAAGGTTAAGGTTAAGGATATCGGAATTCCGGATTTTTCCGATAAAATCCGAATTCTGGGTAAAAAAAAAAAAAAAAAAAATTAAAATGACTTCTTCTGACTTCATACACATTCAAAATGTTCTAAAACAGAGTTCAGTTCAGTCTCTCAGTCTCACACATGAAAAGAAAATACAAAAACAACCCATAAAAAGTCACAAACAAAGCAAAAGAAATAAAAGCAAATGGCAGCGCTCTTGCTTGGCTGCTTGCATGTTGTTGCATCAACTTCAGTCTTCAATTTCCATATCTGCAAGCATTAGTACACAAATATTCAAAATCAATCAGAAATCAGAAGAACAACAATTGAAACTATGAAAAATTGAGGATAAAGCAAAGGAAAAAAAATTTAACCTGGATCAAAGAAGTCTGGCAACCAATCACTTAGACAAAGCAATGCTTGGACTAATTCTGGATCTAATGAAGTTCTATGTGTTGTAAGAACCCTACCACCATCACTAAACATGGATTCTGATGCCACACTAGTCACTGGAACAGCCAAAACATCTCTTGCGATCTTTGCGAGAGTTGGGTACTTAGGGGCATTTAGCTTCCACCAACTCAATATATCAAAGTTAAACTCATCTTGGGGTGACAGAGATGGAAGAATTGGTTCTTCTAAGTACTTCTCCAACTCAGACTTCTGAACACCATCTTCATCATTTTCCATCATAAACTCAGCATAATCTGGGTTAGTTGTACTTGTACCTGAGCTGCTTACATCCATGGTAGAGACAGAGTTGCCAAAGAAATCAGGAGCTGCAGTGCTGCTTTCAGATTCATATGCATTGAAAAGTTGGCTCAAGTCTGTTTTGAATTTCTCAAACTCATCTCCATAGTTATCAAAACCATACAATTTCTTATATGTGTACTTTACCATTTTGCCTTGTACCTTGGATCTAAAACCACTCCAATGCTCATAACCAAATTGCAGTCACTCCAATATGCATTAAACTTTTCTCTCATTTTTAACCCCATTTCTTTGATATAGACAAAAGAACTATCTTCCCAACTTTTGATGCATTTGTTAACTTCATACACCCCATTATAATACAAGTTTGCAGTTGGATACTTAATCCCTGCAAACTTATTTGAAATATCATTAAAAACCTCTAAACAATTACAAATTACTTTTCCTTGTTCCCACTGCTGTCTAGATGGAAGAAGATTGAAATCAAGATCAAACTCATTTAGTCTTTCAGAACCTTCTTGAAGTGCAATTGCATTCTTAAGCATTAGAAAAGTGGAGTTCCACCTTGTGTCCACATCTAAACTAACTGACTTTCCAGACAATCTATATTGTGTCAATGCTGTTTCAAACTTTTCTTTCATAGCTTGTGAAGACTTAACATATTTAACACACCCTCTAATACCCTCTATAAACTCTGCAGCTACTTTCATGCCATACAATACAATCAAATGTAGTATGTGGTTGCTACACCTCATGTGAAACATTTTTCCTTCAAGCAATATACAATTCTTACCATCTAGCCAACTAATCAGATTTCTCATCATAACGCCATTCGCACTAGCATTATCAGCAGTTAAAGCAAACAATTTCCTATCTATGTTCCATTCCAAAGTGCAAGTTTTGATAAAATCTGAGAGAACATCTCCGGTATGTGGTGATGGGACTACAATGTAAGCTAAGGTTTTCTTCTGCAAATTCCACTTATTATCTATAAAATGGCATGTCACACAGCAATAACCATCTTTAGTATGTTTGGCAGTCCACATATCAGTTGTAAGACTATATTTGGAAGTCAAATTATCCAATTGTAGTTGCAATTCAGCTTTCATTTCAACATAACACCTCATTAGATCTGATCTAACTGTATTCCTAGATGGCATTTTAGCAGCAGGGTTCAAAGACTTACAAAACTCTCTAAAGTAGACATGCTCAACCATGTTAAGAGGGTAATCATGCTTAGCAATCATTTTAACAATGCATAACCTAGTAACATTTGGATCATACTTCCAATTAACTATTTTAGTTGCTTGGTTACCTGCTTTTTTCATTGCTGTAGAAATCTTCATCTGTCCTGGCTTGTTTTCTTCTTTCTTAGGGCAGATTTTTAGATGAGCAGACAAGCGGCTAGTTCCTTTTTCACTACATGCTTCAATTACCTTTCCACAATGATGACATTTACCTTCAACGACAGCCTCATACTCATCCAACTTTCCTTTTATAAGCCTTTTAGTAACTTTCCTTGTAAATTCATCCCATACCAGTGACCTTGTTGTTCGCAATTTTTTCATTGCAGCAACAATAATTGGATCATCTTCTTCTGCTTCAACTGCTGGTCTCTTACTAGAAGGTGTTGAAGCAGTTGTTGAACATCCAACACTTTGTTCTCCTAGTTCTTGTTGTGAACAATTTGGTTGACTGCAGCTTGGGGTTCCAACTTGATTGGATTCTCTTTGAGACATTCTGAAAAAAAAAACAAAGTATTAGAGGACCAAAAAATAGTTAGAAGAAAAGATTATACAGTTTTGTGGTGCCCTAACAAACATGGTCGAGCAGAATTTGTTACCTAGAATGATATCAGCACATGACTAACATCTTACCAACATGTGAAGAATTTCCTAGACAGGAATATTTCATGATATCCATGTATAAATACATAAACTCTTTTTCTTTCCTTTTTAACGATTCAAATGACCTCTTAAACTTGCACTAAACCAATTTTCATAGTCTGTAGAGAATAATATCAATGAACCTGAAAACAACCTGACTCACTGGAGTAAGAAATTAAAAACTTAGTATTACTCATGCACTGTTTGCACTTAAGTATTACTCATGCACTGTTTGCACTTAATGATATTTATACTCTTATGATAATCAACTGACAGGAACAGTCAGTGCAAATGAGATGCTAATCCTTGATAATGATGTATTTAAGAATCCCACAAATATTTATTTACTTGACTAAGAAAGAAAGGGCTTTTGTGCTTAATCAAACATCTGGAATTCAATCCTCTTTGTGAAGGAGTCAGCGATGGAAGAGTAATAAACCAATGGAACACATGCATAAAGTATTTACCAGATTCTGCTTAGAGACTACATACAATTTACAAAACACTCTTGCATATGCACAAACATTCAAGTAGATAGAGATTTTGATACAGTGGATAGTGGATATTAGGAAAGTGATTAAATGAGGGATACAGATTAAGTGAATCTTAATTTGTAAACATTCTTGCATACAGTTGATTTTGATACACTCTTGCATACAGTGGATAGAGATTTTGATACAGTGGATGTTCAAATATGCAGTCACTAAGCTTACCACAATACCAACTAATAATGAAGCATTGTAAAGTGAATCTTAATTTGTAAACATTTATAACTCTTTTACTACATAATTCACATACAACTTCAGTAATAATATGTAAAGTGAATCATAAATCAAATCAAGGAGTTGAACTGCAATTCCAAAATATTCAAACTGAAAATGGGATTTCATAAAAGTCCACCTCAAGAACTACATATTCAAACTGAACCCTGAATTATGAAAGCAAAGTACAACAACCTAGTCAATAGTTACAATCTGAGATTTTGAAAATGTCTCATGAAGGTCAATAGTTTTCCTATCACTGAACCAAGATGAGGAGATGCCACAGTAACAAAATGTCTCATAAATATAAAGCAAAAACAACTAAACAAGCATACATCATACATGAATCATGATAGTTACCCCTTGAACCAAGATGAGGAGATGCCACAGTAACAAAATTCATACCCTAATGTTGCTAACAGATAACTGAAACCTAAAAATCATCACACGATTCACACCCATATACTGAAAACAGAAAACAAATCAACACCCATATACTGAAACCTAAAAATCAAGTTAATCAACACACCCAATCGAAACCTAAAAATCAAGTTAATCAAATTACTGAAAACTTCCCAAATCACAAAACAAAAAAGAAATAAAAATTACCTGGTTGAAGTTTAGATGAAGGAAAAGAATCAAGACTAGAGATTAGATCAGTGGGACTGGGGAGAGCCTCCAATCGCCTGTAGCTCTGACTTGAAGAGTGAAGACTGAAGAGAAGACAGAAGAGAGACTTCAGAGAGAGTTTCAGACGAAATCCCGAAAGAGGAAGCTGCTGTGAAATGTAATTCAGGGTGCGAAATTCCGAAAAAGCCCCTAGGTTATCGGATTTCGGATTTTAACCTACCGGATGTTGCCTAATCCGGATCCGTTAGGTTAACGTAGCAAAATCCGATAGTCATTCCGATTCCGGAATCCGAAATCCGATAAATCGGATAAAATCCTATAGGATATCGGATTGTCGGAAACGGATTTCGGAATTCGGATGTATATTGACAGCCCTACTCTTAACCCTCTCTTCCGTTAAAAATCTCTATCTTCTTTGTATTTGTTACTTCTTTCGTCCCAATTTAATTATTTGAATAAATTTTTTTCTAGTCCCATAGTATTTGTTTAAATTAATATTTTTTATATAATTTTTAAAATTATCCTTACATCTTATCTTAGAAACATAAATTATTTTTTAAATATATTAATAATAATTAATGGTCGAAGATTTTTAACAAGAGTATAGATGAAATTTTTTTATACATTTTTCATTCCTTAATATATGTGCTAAACCCTATTTAAATATCTAAGTTGGGACAGAGAGAATATAATCTTTCGTAAACAGTTTTCTAGCAAAATTACACTACTTATCATTTTCTCTTCAAGATGAGTATCTACTTCTAAGACATGAAACACCATTAAAAGAATATATTGAGATCGTATCTACTTCTAAGACATGAAACACCATTAAAAGAATATCCTGAGATCTTAAACTTGTCAGAAGATAAATTCTTCTCTTTATTTATTTATTAAATTCAGTAAATTTTCTCAAATGTGAGGAATAAGAATTAGGAACGATGTTTGGAATAAAAATTGGGTTGAGACTTACATTTTACGTGTATAACCTTTAATAGAGATTTAGAAGAAAGGATAGAGCCCACATCTATTCAAGAATTTTTCGAATACTTTTTAGCGCTCGAATATCAAAGAAGCTTCGAGATTTTTTGTACACATTCCTCTAAAAAGTGTATATTTGACATATTAATTTGACTGGTATGTAACCGGTGCTATGCACCGGGTCTGATAGAAATTATTAATTTGGTGTGACGGGAAAAAATGCTTTTGAACATCTTCAATTTTTTTTTGATTGATATGATTATTTTTATGAGCAGAAAAATTTGATGCCCTTTGACAATCCCACTATGGTATATATGTGCAGTTTAAAAAGACTTAGATATCGTAAAAATATGAATGAAATTTTAGGTTACAACCCAAAGAATTTTTTGTTAGAAATGCTTAAACCACAATGGAATATCAATTCCATACACTCTTAACCAAATTTTTATACATTGCTATATTTAAAATTTTATTTGAACTGTAGTCAAGATGTAAATCAATCACCAGGCATGAGAATTACAAAAGACCTAATTTATTTAAATTGTCTGTGTGTGGTCCAAATTGACACGAGAAACAAAAATCACGCCTAAATACTACTCGGAGAATCCAGGTTTTTACCGTAGGTACCTTCCCACTGAAATGGGTTTTGGCCCACAACTCCCCATACCTTAGGTACCTAATGCATAACAGATGCGTAAGCTTTCCATTTACCAAAGAACCATATTTCATCAATCTTCAATAATTTTTCCTTTGAGACCCCCAAAGGGAACCGCTCGGCCACATTACTGTTAAACTTTACTGCGAGAATGAGCTTCCCATTTTCTCATTTTAAAAGGTTTCTACAGAGCTCAATTTTTTTTGAACTATATTTACATTTTTTAAGTTGATAAGTGCTATGTGCTCATGTCAAGATTACCAACGTTCCCACTCCTTATCATTACAATTGTGCAACCAGTTTAGAAAACTCATGACAACATATATCAGTCATCATAGCACACTCATTAATCTCAATTTCAGGGACATGTGCAAGCATTTTTGTCACACAATAGCAGTTTTATGATTTCCTTTTTCAATGTTTGATACGCTGTAATCAAACATGGGTCTCTTCTTATTATGACCCTATATGATCAGTAGCAAATATATATGACAAAGCACTATAAAATCATGTGGGACAATTACAAAATAAATATATGATCAGAACCCATATGAAGAATACTTAGTTGACAAATAGAAATTCATAATGCCCAAAAATTCTTGAATTAAAATTTAAACCAAAAAAAAATCACCGAAATAACTAAACCAATTTTGAGGATGATAGAGAGGAATCCCTGAGTAAGGAATCCAGTAATTCACTGAAAATTATTCAAAAGATTTGTGTGCATCGTCAGTGATTAGCTATCAAGACATTTAATACACATATATTATGTAGTCTAAAATAACCAAATATAGATTCATGTGCAGCCAATTGTTTGTCTTTGTTATGAAATTGACGATAGCTTAGTGAATCAGTAGAGATGTGAAAGTATTTTAAGCCTACCAAAACTCACAAAAGACTGCTGAATTAAAAATGTGTCATCCCCAACATTTTTGGTGGTTTTAAAAATGTGTCGATGCGCTATAGTGATGTAAGATGTTTGTTGAATATGGTTTGAGTGCTTAAGTTTGAAGAACAATTAAAACAACCTACCTGCAAAAGTCATCTTTCACCACTTTTGGTCCAATTTCTTTTGTTGAGATGCTAATGAGGCATCACAAAAATAAAGATCAATTTATCATCTAAAAAATTGAAAATTTTGAATACGTATAGATTATGAAGGATTGCAGGACACTTGGATTACATCGTCATCTGCTTTCAAGTCCAGTGGAAAAAAGTAAATAATGTCAACTTATTGTAATAAAACTCTTTTGATAACAGTTCAGGATAGTATAAGAACTCAAGTCCAGCATAATAATTATGTTGACCAACACTAAAAATATTTCATAGTAAATTATCTTTTCGATAAAAAAAGAACATTAAAGATATTCTTATGATCATTAACATAAACATAAATTTGGCACATACTATAATTCACAAACTGCAACAAGGTAAAAAGGAACTTGTTAGACAGATCCGAACACCTCAAAGAAAAGGGAAAAAAATAAAAGAGGAAATAGTTGAAGTTGTGGCATCGCCAAATAGGTTTTCAAAATTGATCCTGAACGGTCTTGGCCAATTTGGCCCAGAATCTCTAAACTGGTAGAATTAATTAGAATCAAATATCAAATCTGACCTTAAATTAGTTTAGATTTTATCTTAGCTGATATTACAGTACTGCTCATATATACTATCACCTTAAATTATCTAGCTTGATATCAACAGTTCGATATCTTCTTGTTGGTTGTAAGGTGTGTCATTGATTGGAAAATGCACGTATAAGCAAAGTCAGTAATAATTGACTCTTTCCAAGAGATATGGTTGTTTGGAACTAAATGATAATAGTCGAAGTACAAAAACAACGAGTAGTAAGAATGTAGCCATGTTATTGAAAAGTCTTTCTCCATGATACAAATAAGAATTATGATAATAAAATGCACGACTACAAACTTCAACGGTGCAGTCTCTTACATCCATCATCTACTCGTATCCTATTATACAAATCAAAATGCATTCATTTGAGTCGAATGACACAAATATCTAAATATGGATGACGCACACAGAGAAAACCACATGCATTTCTTTCAACAATTCAAACACAACGTGTTTATGTACAAAATTAAGTAATGCAACGAAGGACTCATATAACATAACAAACGTCTAACATATGCATAAGCAACCAACAATCTATTAAGGAAAGCTTCTTGCCTGATCATATGGGTTAGGGCTCTCCGCATCTAGATCATTATCGTATGAAGTTTCCGCAGATGAGAAGACCAGAAATTACCAAACTTCATGTTCACTATTTAAAGAATCAAAGCTCAAAAAATAAGAACTATGCAAACTATCATATATTCTCTAAGAAAGTAGGAAGTGAGTTATATATCTTAAAGATCATGAAAAATACCATGCCTCCGAAATTTGAAAGCAGGCCTTGAGACTTGATTATTGCATTTTTTCACTCCATTTAACAAGCATTCGTACCATTTTCAATTATCATTGTTGCTACAGTGTCTTCGTCATGAAAATGTCCAATGGCTAATGTTCCCACAATATCATTCACCTGCTTAGAAAGAGAAACATATTGTACTCATTGTAAGTAGTATGAATTTAAAATATAAATAGATAAACATGTGCATTATTTATTGAAAAGATATAGAAGGCATTGATAAGTACACACTTAAGTACTAAACCATGAAAAGGAGCACCTGAAAAAACATCCTTTATATAGGCACTACAAGATGACCAACTAAAGAACTCCAAGTTGCTAGCCTATTTTGATTTTTCGCAATTATCCTTTTCAGAATTACACTATAAATATCCAACCAATAAAGTCTATGAGAGTTACGTTAATCATAATGATCAATTTCAAATTGCCAAAAAGTTTTTGCATAAGAGTTTAACACAACTAGTCGGAGATGTATTATCTAAGAGTTCAAACACAATACTTTATAACCACAGTCAGAAAATAAACTATGCAAATATTTTTGGTGGCACGATTAAGTCTTGTTAAAAAAACCATGGTGTAAGGATAAATTCAGAGCATAAGTCCTGCATGAGTCAATTATTAATCGTTAAGATGACAAAAGAATTCCAACAAAGTGAGGAAAAAAAAAGGTCTTAAATCAAAGAAGGCCAACATGGCCAACATCCTTCAGTAAAAGAAAAAGAAAAAAAAATCCTATTTTCTTTTCTGTTGTTTGATTTTAAATCTTTCATACTTAAATTGTTGATTTCTATTTGTAGTACATTTGTTCTCGCCAAACAGAAATGTCTAAGAAGATTAGTTCGATTTATTAAAACTGATTTCGCTCTACAATCCAGATAAAGCGATTAGATCCTAAAATAATATGACATTTCTCGTTTTCAGTAGAAAAAACCGATATACAAAACAATTTTGTGTCTCATATTTCCATCGAGTAGGAAAGTAATAACATGTTAGAACATAAATTCAAATACAAATCATAGAAAAGGGTTGAACTTATAAATTAAGAAGATGTTGAATATTAATGAAAAGGGTAGGATTCTTCATTCTTCTACGTGAGAAGACACGTAAACCACAATCTTCGAATTACTCTTTTCTCACCTACACAATCAAAACAAACATAAATCATTAACAAATATCAACATGAATCAAATTTTGATCTTCGAATTACTCCCTCGACTGTATCAAAACAGAGAACCTAAATATCAACTAAACAATAAAAAAATCAAACGACATCAACAACCTAAACATCTAAACAAAAATCTTAAATCCTTGAAAAAGGATATTGGACATGAGGAAAACGAAGAGGAAACAGAAGAAAATAAGTAGAAAAGAGGGCTAGGAATTCTCCAAATTTTATAAGTATAAATTGATAGACACATTTTTGTGTCTAAATTGCGCTCGATTATCTATTTTGATAGTGTTCGATTTTGTACTTATTATGTCTTTGTAGGTATTTTTGAGAAATAAACATTTACGGACAAATCGGCTCGAAAAGTGATAAAGGCACCCACGTTTAGATTGGGGGCACCCCTCCTTTGAATTTGAAAGTCCGAGTTTGGCGGGAAAGGCATTTCTATCGTGAGAAAAGTTCTGTTCACTTCTGTTACGAGATTTTGGGAGAGTTGGGTAATTAAAATTCACCCAAAGTGAATTAGATAGCTAGAGTAAGTTAAACACACGTCACAAACGTGTCTTGGCCGAAAGAATTGGACACGGTATTGAACTTAGACATAAAAATGGAGTCCGGGTATGTTTCGGATAAGAAAGAATTTGAGATTGAGTTGGACGAGTTTTAAGAGTTCTAATAGACTTATAAGACTCTCTAGGGTTTGCTTACCCTATATATACCGAAGAAAAGTGAAGAAATCGGAGGAGGGAGGAAGCCAGAATCACCGAAAAAAAATCAGGAAGAAGAATTTCTGCTGCTTTAGAGAAGACGAAATGCAGAAAACAGCATCAGGAAACTGTCGCTGATACTGTTGTATACGCAGCTTCTTCATCCGTTCTATTCCCACTTCACACACGATCCGTTCTTTATTTCTGTTCTCTTTTCCTTCTTCTGTAACGCAGAACCACATCGTCTATAACGCTTATAAGCGTATCAAAACTTCTGTGTTACTTCTTTTTAACCATTGTAAGCACTTTTTGAGCAATGAAACTATATTTTGAGTGTGTTTCCATTACAATGACCTAATCACCATCACTGGGGTGACGGATGAAGCCTTTCTTCCAATAATTAAGTGGTATGTCTATTTTATCTATATTTTCTTTACAATTCTTTTATTATTAATTGCTTGAATTAAAATGGAAAAAAATGATTTTTCTTAAATAATTGTGTTCTCTTTTGATGAGTCATGCTGGGTTGACTGCTTTTGATTTCTCATGCTTACGATTTACAATTATTCTTTCAAAAACCTATCTTTGGCATATTTAGATTAAAATTGAAAATAAGAATTGTTAGATGTTATCACTAAAGTATTGGTGAACGGTGGAATCTTAAGCCCTAGTTTTCTTTCATCTATTTTAAATTAAATCTGTTTAATCTTATTTATTTTTAGCTATTAAAATTTAGGTCTAGAAATCAACCTTCACAAGTCCGAGAATCGAATCCTTTTTACCACTATATTAAAATCACATCATAAATTCACTATATACATGGCTACCTAAGAACCTATGTTGTTCGAAAGTCAAAACTTGACATTCAACATATGGAAGTAAATTTTTAGGCCTAATTAAGTAATCACACAACTGATGATGTACATCATAGAGCTACTAATTAACATAAATTACAAACAACCATACAAATACTGTAAAAATTTGAATAAAATACTGGTTGTTACCAAATCATCATAAGTCAACTTGTTGTACGTATTCTAGCTAAAGTAAGCATGTCGTCAAATTACTTCATTGTTTTTACCCGCGAACACCTTCAATAGCCGTAATAGCACGGGCTATTTCATAGGGGACTACGTCCGAAAGGAGAAAAAAAACCTAAAAACACAACCAAACCCAATGTATGAAAAATTATTTCGTTGTATTGCTTTATAATTTTTGAGAATTAGATGTGTTTTACCGATTTTTGTTATGCCGAATAATATGTGATATCGAAGCCTCTTATCATGTTATGCCTGTTATTTGGAATATTCTTTGAACTGGAAAAATATGTAAAAAATAAAAATCTTTCCACATCATCAGTCCAAAAGATTATAATAAAATATAAAAATTTAAACAGATATGTTTCCAGAGATTCCTAAGAAAAAACTAACCAAATTAATGTCCTTTTAGAAAAATTAATTTCAAAACTGAACCAACAATTGCAAGAACATAAGTGAACAAAATCTAACAATCATTACAGTAAAGGAGGAGATCCAATAATCTATTTGATGAGAATTTCGTACATTTCTAGATTCCTTGCAAGGGTAATAGTGATTTAAATCATACTCAAAATTAATTACTACTTCAAGTTATGCCACACAGTTGGAAAAAACAAAATTGGTTTAACATCTTCTTTGTTAAATTGGTTGACTTGCTAATTCATTATAAATTAGCATAGAAGAATTGATGTTGACCTTTCTACAGATAACACATTTAACCAAAAGGGCTTCTAACTTATATATGGGCAGTTAGGCTCGTCTTGGTTCAAGGCCAACCGCCCATATATAAGTTAGAAGCGTGGATCATCCTAACCCCGGTAATTTGTGAATTTACCAACTATTCACGTTGAATTACCAATCGTTCACGCTGAGTTACCAACCAGAAATGCACCTGAAGTGCTTGACGAAATTCTCAAATGAAGTTTCCGTGAAATGTTGGAGCTGATAGGCCTAATAACTCTGAATTGGGGTTAAAAGTTTTGGTTAATACTGATAAACAATGATGTAGTTTTTCCAATTTGTTTTCAAGGGATGAAATAGAACATATAAAACTAACATGGAAAAATGCTATTAATAATAATAAAAAAATATTAAGCGAGTACATTCATTTTGAGATAGCCGGTGCAATATGGATTAAAATTAAAAGTATTAGGTTTAGGGGGTATGTTATAATTTTCTTAACTACGAGTAGAAATTTCCGGCGAAATGTGTGGATCATCCTAACCCCAGCGCTTGAGAAGCGCGTCACTACCTTAGCACCTTAAACTTAACGCTAAACACGCCAACCCTAACACCCATGCCTTGGCTGATGCGTCTTATAGGCCTAGCACGCCCCTAGCGCTGATGCGTCTTGTCCAAGCACGTCCCATGCCTGGCACGTCTCTAACACTGCTTGGCGTTGATGCATTTTATCCTGTGCGTCCCCGAGTACCGGGCCTGCCTAGATGAAGTCCCACCAAGTCTAGCGTGTCCTAGCCTGACGTATCCCCGAGTACTGGCCTCACCTACCGCTGATGCGTCCCTATCTCTAGTCTGGTGCGTCTCATGCTCTAGCACGTCCCTATCTTTGGCGCGTCTCAAGCTTAGTGTCTCACCCTAACTGATGCGTCCCACCTAATGTGTCTCTAGCTCTAGCACGTCTCCAGTCCAATGCACTCATGGCCAATACATTCCTATCCCAGCGCGACCATACTTAGCAACTTAGGGCAAGCGCATTGGCACTAGCACTTTAGTGCTAGGTGTACTTTACCTAGTTTAAGTGCTAACATCGAACCTCCTTGACACTAGATTCCTAGCCTTAGCATAATTGATATTTACTAGAATCTATCCATGATGGCCTTACTCCTGAGAAGTTAGCACATTAGCCTTTTATACTAAAAGATCTAGCATATTACTTTTTGTGCGAAGTAGCTAGTACTGGCTTTGCTGGCTATATCCTCATAAATACGCCCTTCTTCTCAATATTGATCTGATACCAAATTTTATATGGTTTTCTAATAGGTCTTTTTACTTAAGAAGCCCTCTACAATTATTTGGCCTCAAATGCCTCTCAGGCTTACAGTTTGTCACTTCTGAGCTAATACTTAGCCATTAAATGTGCCATGTTACTCCTAACCAAGTACATGACCACTGAACTTACCAGACTCGACACTAATCAGTCTGATTATAAATCTAGTGAGTTGCACAACTTGAATCACTAACTTATCAAGTCATTTGACTTGACTTGACTTAATCAAAACAATAGCGGCTTATGAATGCACTATTTCCACGAGATATCAAATACAACGCATGGGGAGATTCTCATTGGGGTATTGGTATGGCGGTCTACGACAATCATGCGTTATGGCAACACATCCACGAACAAGAAGGTAAAAAGTAGTGGGACGGTTACAGAGAAGTTAGGAGAATGAGGAGTAGTGGTCAGACAGGTCTTCCCTATTTTCCGGACACGACCCCACTAAAATCTCCACAATCATCACTTCTCTACCTCTCCCTAACTTTCAAGACTTACGAGAAATCAATGTGTCTCCTTTGAACTATAAATAGATGGTTCTCATCTATTCAAAACGAGAACAGGACAACGAGACAGAAACAACTAAACATATAAAATTAGCGATTCATCTCAGAGATAATCCTTTCTTATTTACACACTACTTAATCACACTGATATTTCTCAACCTTCTTTGCTTCTATCCCCTAAGACCTACCCAATATTCTCCAGCTTTGTGATTGAAGCAGAACGTGAATGACCATTTCTTGGTTTAGGCTCGTCCTGTTCTATTTTGATCTCTTGAACCTATTTGAGAGTACGATTTTACCGTACATTTGTTTTCATCCTAAAACACATGGAAATGCCGAAACTAATTAAAACAACAAATACGACTACATGGGACGTTCACTTAAGATCTCGTGTTAAGTAAGTCCTTTTTCATTCTTGAGCATGTGGTATGGGACACATGTTTAGGGATCCAAATTCATTTTTATTAGTAGAGTTGTAAAACCTTTTCTGATCCTCGAGCATACTGTATGGGACATATGTTTAGAAGGTCTTAATCGGTGTTTACGACAAATACGGACTCTATTAGGATTCCGGGATATGCGAAATGGAACGCATATTCATAAGGTTCTAATTTGTGTTTATTAACAAACATTAGACCTTTGTAGGATTTTTGTGCATCATGGTATGGGACAAATGCGCAGAAAATCCAAATCGATGAAGCTTGTCCATAATAGTTTTTTAGTTGAATTTCGGGGACAAAATTCTTTGAAGGTGGTAAGAATGTAACACCAGCGATTTTCGCATGACGCTTACTCAGGGATGCGTCATGACATGGGATGAAGCTTCATCCTAAGCTTATAAAGATTACTTAGGAATGCATCAGGGTGTGGATGCACTGGCCTTGAATTATAGTGCTAAGGCACTATTATACGTGATGCATATTCGAGAATGCATCACAAGTCAAAAATGACCCTTACTCGGGAAAGGAAAAAATGGCCTTGGCGCGTACCCGAGAGTGCATCATAGTGTTGAGGCACTATTTTTCCGTGATGCATACCCGAGTATGTATCACTGAAAAAGTGCATTAGATGAATGCCTTTAACCCTCCGTATCTTTACATATAGAAATGTGAATAAAACATGTATAGGGAGGAGGTGTTGGTTGGAAATTCATGTTACATACCAGAGAGCGCATCATAGTGCTAAGGAACTATTATGCCGTGATGCATACCCAAGAATGCATCACTAGAAAGTACAGTAGATGAATGTCATCTATCCTCCTTATATCTACTTGTAGAAATGCTAAGAAGACATATATGGTACGATTCGTTGTTTGGAAATCGATGAAGCGTACCCGAGGATGCTTACCAAGCAAGCATCCCAATTGTTATGAAGTGTACCCGAGGATGCGTACCCAAGGAAACTTTACTAATCAGTGATGTGTACCCGAGTATGCACTACTAAAAAGTGCAATCGATGGATGTCCCCCACCCTTTTATTCCAAATTATATGGAAATGCGATTAAGACATATATAAGGAGGGAGCTTTTGAATGAGCATGAGCGGTAATGCACATATATGCGATACGGCCTATACGTTGATGCATACTTGATGCTTAAGCATCAATATGCTTGTAGATTACCCGAGCAAGCTTGAATTATGCGAAAGCATCATTCATCCGTGTTGCGTACTCAAGAATGCATTATGCATGCTAAGTAACGATAGTTATGCACAAGCCTGTGCATACTTTTCTAAAGTCCCTTTAGCCTATGCGGACTAGGATTAGCTTAGCCTTTGGCCTTGCAACGAAGTTGGAATTGATGTTGGCTTTGCCTTAATAGGCTTAAGTTGCTTGTCTCTATCTGGATGAACTACGGTCCTGCTTGATCCCTTCAAGATACGAGTTGGGTACGTAGGCAGCCGCAATGCAGTGCATTAAGGTGCATCACCTTGTCATTCATATCATCTAATTTAGAGGTGATTGCGACATTATGGTAACTCGTATCACCTGGCTCGGTAATGCCAAGTCAAGAGATGATCGTTGCCACACTTGATGAGGTAGTTGCAATTCCATTCGATGGATTGTTTATACTTCCTATCAACTTTTACGAAATGGAATGGCATGTGCCTGGATGTTCCACCCTTGGCAAGAGAAAGATCAGTGCAGGCTCCAGCGCATGGTTGAAACTGAGTTGATGAAGCGAAAATTTATGCCTCCAATAGCCTAGGTGCCAGTCCAATGCATGAGTTAGGCCTGGAAAATGCTCGTAAGTATGTGATGCTTGTCAAAGGCATTTACCATTTCCTTTAATGGCCATGTACCCTTTGCAGAACAAGGGTGAGTTGGAACGATATGGAAACTACGTTTCAAGTATTATGCTTGCGAAGCATGCTTGGAAAGGCAAATCTACCTACATTTTCCACCGAGAAGTTAAGCTTTAAGTTCCGGTTACTGTCTTTCAAGCCGCACATCGGTGAGTTCTAGCATGCCCATCTCATAGCGCCGGGGGAGGAATTTTCCGGTCCGTGACAGGCTATGGATGCGTTCTAATGGTTGAGCACCATTAGTTGTTTGTTTTATTTTCCCTACATAAGAAATCATGGAGACTATAAGAAAAACTTTATAGTTCACCCAAAAAGAGATTATTAGCATTACTTTAGATATACCCTAAAACACAATAATAGTAGTATAGGGTCTTGTGGGAGTTTACTAATATCAAGTTCAACTGCAATGGACCTGTAACACGAAAAAAAAAATAGAAACACAAAATCAATTCAGTTAATGAGCTTAAATTTACTACTGGAGATAGAAGATGGGTAATAGGAACAGTAGATAAATCTCTACTCAGTATACTTCTTGGTGTAATAATAGTACTCGAAGGGATGTCGATAAAAATATAAAAGCAAGCTAACTTATAATAAAATTAGATATCGATATTCCATAGGTTGTTGTTAGCACTCTAGAAGAATTTACATGGCATGTAAGGCAAGTAAGTCAGCAAGGTACTTGAAGGGATAAAATATAATAAAAACAACTAAGATTAAGTACGTAAAACACTGGAACTTCTATCGAATTCTGACAAAATTTAGTACCATGATCAAATAATACAATGCGTGAAGTAGAGATCGCCAAAGAAAGATAAATGAGATAAATGGAAACTAATATCTTTGATGAGTATTTCATGCCAGTTCATACAAAAAATAAAGACAAAAATGTATATAAATTCAAGGAAAGAAATGTTGTAGGTATTACCACGCTTAGTTGCACGTTGGACTAAATAATGTGAACCTAACAAAGAAAGGCGAAAGACTATTGGAACTCTTGTTGTCTGCTTCATATCGCCAATTGCATCTTAATCGGAAAAACAATAGGCAAACTCCTTTTGTTTTTGCCAATTTTAAATTTGCATCGTAGGGGTTTTACGTCCTCCCATACTATATACAAAACAAATCAACGCTGGGAGAAGTTCAAAACAACTTTTACTCTCCCTTTCAACAAGCAGTATATCATGATGATGCTAATTAATATAAGCACATAAGGTGATTAAAACCCAAGTTTATAAAGGGATAATCCACATTATGAAATTGGACAGTGAATAATTTCCCATTTCGGATGAAGTTGAGAAAAACTTCAACTCCAAATAATTTATGCTACTTCCACTAAGCACTTCATCAAAAATGAAAAAAGAAAAAGAAACAACTATCACTGACCTTTTTAATTGGATATCTATGACCATGTGAATTAAACTCTGTCATGGATGCAGCACGCTAGAATCTAAGCTTATGCATGACAACCTGCAGACCAAAAAATAAAAAACATAAAAGGTATGGTTTATAGATTTATACCAGTAGGTCTTCATTGGATGTCATAAAATAGGTAACATCTTCCCACATCATGCATAATTAACATTTAAGCTAGAACCAAACATCACCTCCAAGTTATCTTTAACGTTCCCATATCTATTGTTCCACTAAGTTTCTGAAGGTAACTGCTGATGTTGGACTCCAAACATCATTGTATAATTCAAGTTTCTTATAAACAATCCTGCCATTCCTACATAGGTTAGCCAACAACAATATGTAAAAAAACAAAAAGGAAAAATGATGTCTAGAATAAGCCAATTTTGATGTACGACGGGAATGCTCCTTGAAATTTATCAATGATGTGTCCCAATTTTAAAATTCAAAGAACAAACTAAAAGCTCTGTACATAATAGTCAAGAACAAAATCAAAATAAGAGTATGAACAATAATCTATGTTAATCCTATAAGCATTTGTTCATCTCTCGGTCATAATCTAGAAACATTTCATAGAAAATGTTGAAATGACAATAATGGAGCTACTCACTGGAATAATCAAACTACCATCAAGCATTTAATGAACTACACAAAAATAATCGAGACAATTCATAGAGATTTTTCACCACCCACTATTCATAATTTGTACCTTCAATCAGACATCAATAAATTTTCAAGAATAATGCAAACGCTCTAAATGGTCTACCGGTAACTACGGATTTTCAGTTACCATTTCCGAACAAACTTGTTTAAGAATTTTAAAACCTTTGAATCAAATAACCAAAGTAGTTTAATGAGAATTATATCTTTAAAATAAATACAAAAAACATAAGGGGAAGTGTATAAACGTGATCCTTGCATGACAACTGATAGATAACCATGAGAGAAATGTATTACTCATATTATGGTCAATAAGGTGAAGCTTAAGACTCCATATTTGGCATGTTTCTTTTGATCCGATAAGAAACAAAGCATAAATGACAATCAGGGTAAAAAAAATTCCTGTAAATAAAAGAATAATGCACTCCTTACATACCCGTTTAAAGCCTCTGATTTACTCTTTTTGCAAGAATTTTCCTCAATAGGTTGTATGACTTTTATTGATTTGTGATAAAGTTTGTAAGTTAAGCAGGCCTTGAACATCCTCCAGTGAGTCTATATCGCCAATAAGAGAAATAAAAAAGAAGAATAAAAAACAATTGAGTGAAATTCATTAACAAAACTGATCAAGGCAATAATTTAGGTTCACAAATAGAAAACCATCTAAGAGAGTTTTAAGGCGGTGGAGAAAGATTCATACCTGACAGCATTGTCTACTGGAGAGTTACACATATGTACCACTACAGGCCTATGATCCTTTCCGAGAGAACAAATTTATGAGATTACCTTCAAAAGCATATTTTGGTAGAATTAATAAGTACTTAATATTATAACCACACTGGAAGAAAAATATTTGATAGGATTTTAGAATACCTTATATATAATAACCGCAATCGCACGGTGTCTACAATGCAAACAACGAAAAGTACGGATCGAACCCACTGGGAGCGGGGATAATACTGCAATCAATATCTCTAATCAACTAATCAAGAATAGTATTTTTGGATTTTTCAGAATAAAATTAAAACAAGAAAAAATAAACTAAACCAATAAAATAAATCAAATGAGAGAAACAGTAACTAGGGTTTTTGTATCCACCACTATTTCTATTTAATTATTGAAGTGAAACATAACTCCTAAATATTTATCTATTGTTCGTTATATCGGCATCACCTATTATATATATTAGAGTCGCAAATATCACTGGGACAACCTAAGCATGGCGTATCAAAAGCTCTAAGTCTCATGCATACACCATCTAATTGCGTTAGCGAGAAAATTATAGGAAACTAATTATAGGTTCACAAATAATATCTGGCTCTTTTAAGCATACCCCATCTAAGAATTTAACCCAAGCATGAAATATCAAATAAGTAGACAAACATATTTGTTATCCTATTAATTATGCGCATAGGTTACTGTATTGTACAGAACCGGTGAAGTAACAACTATTTTTTCAATAAATCAATAAACAAAATCATGGAACTAATCTTATTCAAATCATAATAGTCTGTACCAAATACTTTAATTTAATTGGTCTAAAACTTTTAAGTGGTTTCAACATAAACCCTAGCTACAAAATTAGTGAGACATGGAGATGGATTTCTTAAAATTCCATTAAAAATAAATTCAGAGAAAGATATAAAGATTTCACTGTTATTGGAGATCGGAGATCGATCCCTTCCTCTCTTTCTGTACTACAGACAAAAGAACAGCCACAAGTTCCTGTCAAACTTAGAAGACCTATGTTCCCTCTTCATCCTATGCCTCCCTCTTCTGTCTCACTCAGTTCTTCTCTACACTGACGCCTTTTCTCTAGCTATGACAACCCTCTTTTCTCTCCTCTCTCCAATCCTTCCTTTCCTAGCTCTCTATGTTCCTTCGTCTAGCCTTATCTTCACCAATCACTTTCATCCATCCAACTTCTTTTTCATGCGTCTCACGTTCTTTCCGTCTCCCCCTTCTTTCTTGTCCGCTACCAAAACCTCCCAGAAACTTAAACCTAAAGAAAAGTCCCCTCACTCTTCTCTCCTCTCTTTCTTTTTATGCTGACGCACAACAGAATTTGTCCATCTCACACATGCTTGTTCATCTACTCTCTCTCACCTCCAATCAAGCCATCCGACTCCTAGCTACTCTCCTCCTGACGCCTCCCACTCTAGGTTACTGTCTTTGTACTGTCGCCCAACAGTCTCTACCACCTACCTACTTTCCCTTGGACGTCTACCTTCTATGCCACATTAATCACCAATTAAATAGCCCGGACTTTCAATCTTTCTTTATCTCACAAGCTTTGGACCTACTCTCATCATCCAAACTAACTCCTCCAGCTAGCTATCAAATTCATCTCAAGATACCAATAGGGTGTACAGAAGGCCCTCATTAGTCCAGCACATCAAATTCGAACCAAAAGCTTGTTTTGTCACAACTAGCTTATTTTTTTCACCAACACGTTGACTGTTACGGTAAAATAATTGTTTCATCCACGGGTACAGTGGGTCAATCGCGCACACCAATTACAAGGAAATGATGCAAGCTCGTCAGTTTAGCGGTTTTTCACGTCGAAACTAATTTTTATTAATGAACCTATAAAAAGAATTAAAATACATTATTCATATAAATTTAAATACTAGCAAATTAAATTAGGTGATAAATATGTTTAAATTATGCCCATATCACATTATCTACTGGAGAGTGATAGGTGCATAAATCATACATTTAAAGTAAATTTTTCCTGACCCTTATGTGCTATATTTGAGTGAATTATTAGGTATTTTGATTACTTTCGAAGTTTAGTCGCCTTTTCAGGTTACAGTTCAGAAACCCGCAGAATGGAGCTGTATTAGAAGAATTACCGAGGATCCAGTAAAAATCTGCTGAATTTAGGCCTTTCACCATCCACAGTGTAGGAAATTGAATTATGAAGCCAACGGAGAAAGAATGAGGTCATTCCGATCTCGTATGAGGAAGTTATGGGCAAAGCCACATGGTGTCAAACTAGCTTGTGCTGCCTTGGTGGCTGAACCGTATGTGCTAATGTGCTAAGTGACGAGTTGAAGGTGCTAGAGTTGTTTGATGGGCTAGTGGCTAGCCTTGGTGGACTCATGGCTATCTTGCGGAGGTTCTATGGGATTAGGAAAGCTTTGGAGCTGCCATAACTTGTGGGGCTGGAATTAGGAAACTTAGCACATTTCCAATTCCTAGTCGGTTTCCTAAAAGTGACCAACTCTTGTTATAAGAAGAAAAATCGGTTTTTGATGAATTTGGGGCAGATAATATAGGAGTTCTTGTAGGAAAAGAAGAGTATGGTTTGGTTACAATAAAATTCGGAGTTGGCTACACACCCAAGTTAGCCACAAGTTGGCAGACAAGGAAAGTGCTAAAACGCACTGTTTTTAGGAAAAAGCCACATGGGCTGTTCACGCAAGGATTTTAGGGATTAAAGTTCATATAAATACTGAAACATACAGGAGTTTTGAGGGGTGATCACGATGAGAAAGAACAACACAATACACGGACAACAAAAAGAGAAGAACACAGCAAGAAGAAAGAAGAGAAGAGGCGTAACTTTGTGCTGCTGGCTATTTCGGCAGCTGCACTTAGGAGCAACTATTCTTTGCTATCTTTCCGGGTTTGATTATATTTTTCTTTATTGATTTCCATGGTTTTGAGAAACCCATGATGAGCTAAACCCTTCTATATTGGTTAGGGATGTAATCTGATGTTTGAAGACATGTTTATTAATTGAATGGCGCATATCTCATGATTTCATGTTGTTTTTAATATCGTTCATGTTCTACTGAGTATAATGATATATGATTGATTGTATGTTTGTTTGAGTCACGAATTGAATAAGCATGCATTGATATCTATTACTAGACTGGAGTTCTGAGAGTCGATTCTGTCGAGGGACTCCGGTTACAAGTAGTATAACATATTTGTTAACGACGGGATGTTGCCATACGAATATGTGTAGAAGCTTGACCTAGATTGAATCCGAGTAGCGAACTGCACCGGGTTATTTAGATTAACCTCAACTCACAAAGACCATAGCTATCATTGGGTTGAACTTGAGTGGAGGTACTCACTCAGGTTATCCGGTGCATAAGAATTCATAGGGTGGAGGTACTCATTCTGTGATGATATTAGGAGTTTTGCCGAAGTAGACGAGATAACTGGTTACTTTAGGGTTTTTGGTATTACTAATGCATGAATGTTGAGTATGCTTTGATTGATAACATGTTGGATAACGGACGATGAAATCTCTAACCAATGCTTTTTCTCCCTGATACACATCTCTATTACTTGCGTATTACCTTAGTTTAATTTAGCTTAAATCATTATGAAAATCCCCCCTGTTGCTATTTACGTGACTGAAAATTAGCATAATCTATTGCCTCCTGGTGGGAACGAACTTGTTCTTATCCCTATACTTCATTCTATTTTAGAGAGTAAGAACTGGAATATTTTGGTTGATTACGACACGACCAGAGAGTTACACATATGTACCACTACAGGCCTATGATCCTTTCCGAGAGAACAAAATTATGAGATTACCTTCAAAAGCATATTTTGGTAGAATTAAGAAGTACTTAATATTATAACCACACTGGAAGAAAAATATTTGATAGGATTTTAGAATACCCTATATATAATAACCGCAATCGCACGGTGTCTACAATGCAAACAACGGAAAGTACGGGTCGAACCCACAGGGAGCGGGGACAATACTGCAATCAATATCTCTAATCAACTAATCAAGAATAGTATTTTTGGATTTTTCGGAATAAAATTAAAACAAGAAAAATAAACTAAACCAATAAAATAAATCAAATGAGAGAAACAGTAACTAGGGTTTTTGTATCCACCACTATTTCTATTTAATTATTGAAGTGAAACATAACTCTTAAATATTTATCTATTGTTCGTTATATTGGCATCACCTATTATATATATTAGAGTCGCAAATATCAATGGGACAACCTAAGCATGGCGCATCAAAAGCTCTAAGTCTCATGCATACACCATCTAATTGCGTTAGCGAGAAAATTATACGAAACTAATTATAGATTCACAAATAATATCTGGCTCTTTTAAGCATACCCCATCTAAGAATTTAACCCAAGCATGAAATATCAAATAAGTAGACAAACATATTTGTTATCCTATTAATTATGCGCATAGGTTACTGTATTGTACAGAACCGGTGAAGTAACAACTATTTTTTCAATAAATCAATAAACAAAATCATGGAACTAATCTTATTCAAATCATAATAGTCTGTACCAAATACTTTAATTTAATTGGTCTAAAACTTTTAAGTGGTTTCAACATAAACCCTAGCTACAAAATTAGTGAGACATGGAGATGGATTTCTTAAAATCCATTAAAAATAAATTCAGAGAAAGATATAGAGATTTCACTGTTATTGGAGACCGGAGATCGATCCCTTCCTCTCTTTCTGTACCAGAGACAGAAGAACAGCCACAATTTCCTGTCAAACTTAGAAGACCTATGTTCCCTCTTCATCCTACGCCTCCCTCTTCTGTCTCACTCAGTTCTTCTCTACACTGACGCCTTTTCTCTAGCTATGACAACCCTCTTTTCTCTCCTCTCTCCAATCCTTCCTTTCCTAGCTCTCTATGTTCCTTCGTCTAGCCTTATCTTCACCAATCACTTTCATCCATCCAACTTCTTTTCCATAGTCTCACGTTCTCTCCGTCTCCCCCTTCTTTCCTGTCCGCTACCAAAACCTCCCAGAAAATTAAACCTAAAGAAAAGTCCCCTCACTCTTCTCTCCTCTCTTTCTTTTTATGCTGACGCACAACAGAATTTGTCCATCTCACACGTGCTTGTTCATCTACTCTCTCTCACCTCCAATCAAGCCATCCGACTCCTAGCTACTCTCCTCCTGACGCCTCCCACTCTAGGTTATTGTCTTCGTACGGTCGCCCAACAGTCTCTACCACCTACCTACTTTCCCTTGGACGTCTACCTTCTATGCCACATTAATCACCAATTAAATAGCCCGGACTTTCAATCTTTCTTTATCTCACAAGCTTTGGACCTACTTTCATCATCCAAACTAACTCCTCCAGCTAGCTATCAAATTCATCTCAAGATACCAAATAGGGTGTACAGAAGGCCCTCATTAGTCCAGCACATCAATTTCGAACCAAAAGCTTGTTTTGTCATAACTAGCTTATTTTTTTCACCAACACGTTGACTGTTACGGTAAAATAATTGTTTCATCCACGGGTACAGTGGGTCCATCGCGCACACCAATTACAAGGAAATGATGCAAGCTCGTCAGTTTAGCGGTTTTTCACGTCGAAACTAATTTTTATTAATGAACCTATAAAAAGAATTAAAATACATTATTCATATAAATTTAAATACTAGCAAATTAAATTAGGTGATAAATATGTTTAAATTATGCCCATATCACATTGTCTACTGGAGAGTTACACATATGTACCACTACAGGCCTATGATCCTTTCCGAGAGAAAAAATTTATGAGATTACCTTCAGAAGCATATTTTGGTAGAATTAATAAGTACTTAATATTACAACCACACTGGAAGAAAAAAAATCCAAAACAAACAAAATAATTTAACAATTGAAATAAGAATACACTGAAATGTCTGAAGTTAACAGTTCAAATTAAAACTAACCACTTTTTGTTTGAGTTAAGAGAATATAGGGTAAATAAATTTAATGATTTTACTTACCACATTCTAATTAAACTCCACCACCAATAGAACTCGAAGGTTATGGATTACATTCAAACCCATCACAGTAAGATTCAAAAATTAAGCAACGTAGATATAAAATTCCCCAAAGCAGAAACAAAAAATTATTATTTTCTATACAATCCTTTCATCAAAACCAAACCCTAATGGTTGCTCAATAAAAAAAATGAAAGCATGTGAGTAAGATAAATCAAAAGAAGATCAAAAATCAAAATAAAACAAAAAAAAGGAGTAAACCTAATAACTGTTTATTTCGAATTTTGAGACACTAAATAAGAACATGATGACTTATTTTACCTGATTTGAACATAGTCTTCTCCACCAGAACCGAGGACAAAAGCAGCTAACCGGGTTACATATGTTTTCTCACGCAAATTTAACGTAAGAATATTTAATATGAATCTTATATTTAATAGAGGAATCCATAATTAAAACGGAAGTACTATATTTTATCGCCTAAATTAAGAGTTTTTTTATCGGTATCGACTAAATTAAGAGTCTTATATTTTATACTTGTTTCTTAAATTAGACTTAACATGAACAGCAAGCACGATAATATTTTATTTTTATCGCTAAATTTGGCATAAAATAGATTTGTTTCTCAAGTTAGATTCAATTGATTTTTTTTACAAATTTCAGCTTTAAAAAATAAAAGAATCTAATTTTAATAGCTTACGTGTTACAAATTCAGCGGTCTTAATTTTATTAAAAAAAATAAACGTGGTGTAAGAATAATAAAATAAATATCAATCAATCAGGACAAAAGGTTTCGCCGACCCACCAACACAAAAGGATAAACGCTATTGTCCAACATGGAGCAAGAGATCGATCTAATGTAAAAAAAAAACGAATGACCACTAAATATAAGGGGGCTAACTTATTTTTTAACCAGCCAGAAGTCGGGTTTCGTTGACCGTCCAATAGAAGGGATGGTGTGTGCACTTTTCAATATGGAGTGAGAGATAACTTAGAGCTTTTAGGTTGTTGATTAGTTAACAGATGACTACATTACCCTCCATGTATCTCGACCCTCATCACATAACTTCTAAAATTTAATCAGTGATGGAGATTAAAATATTATATACATCCTCGTTAGAGAGTGTGTACAAAATCAGACTCGTGTTGCAGTGAACGTGGTCTTATCTGCCGAATGTAATGCCTGTTGGGTCTGCACCATCTTGTCATTAGACGAGCATCAGCAACCTTTTGAGGTTTGTTTGATTCTTAATTCATGAACAAGGGGACTAGATTTTTAGTTGTTTATATTTTTATGCTTTGCATATCCTGTATACAAATGTACCTTTTTGGTTAGTCTACAGAAGTGTTGAAAACATTGTCATGTTTGGTTATTGGTAGCTTTTGGGAAGTTATGAATTTTGAACTCCTCTCTTATAATGCAACACAGAGTTGATATCTTATTTCAAATTCGTAGTATTTTTTTCTTTTGTTATACGCATAATGAAGCAAAATTCACATCTTAACAGTATGATTTTTATTTTGCTAATTATCGAAGGATGAAAAGATTCAGGACTTTTTATGCATACTGTATGTCTTTCAAATTCTTAGGGAACCTAGGCATCAATAGAAAACTCAATCTCAACAGATTCACCAAGCTTCTCAGTTAATTACAAGGCTGGAAGCCTAACAGGTCAATCCTTGGGCCAGGGAATAGATTTAATCACTTAGTACTGGAAGCTTAACGACTCGGGTATATCTACCATGTTCACTCTTGTATGATGTATCTGTAATATAATACATTATGTATAAAATACAGATAAATCATGTTGTGTTTTCAAGATCTCTCCCACATCTTATAGTCTCTTCCTTCGAAAGACGATTTCCACTCGGATCCATTTGGAGGCTCGTAATGTCCTGGTCCAATCTTCATAGCTACTTTCTCATCTATGATGGCAGCATAGACATCTCTTTCTGCCTTGGTTATGTTAATCTGAAATGTGCATCAACGGTGAAGAAATGTTGGTCATGATATATTTCAGTGCATGATATCCAATGTTGGGGAAACTTGTAAACATATATGGTCTGTCCTTCTGAAGTTGAAGAAGAAATACTTACAGTACTCCGACAATTGATCTTGTTTCGGTTTCTGATTGATATAAGACCTGCTATTTCAGACTTGTAATGAGAGAATATATGGTCGTAGAAAACTGCCGGTGTTCCAGGATGTGTCAGGATGTATGCATAACCTTGCATTTCTTTCCCATCAGGGAATCTCCAATGACCCTTCAAAATACATTACATGTTAGCAGGTATACTTACAGTATGCAACAGCGACAAGTATGAGGCATACTTTTCCAACGGATAAGGTAATGGTAAATCGCCGGTACTAGTCGCAATCAAGTTTAAACAAGAGGTAATCTCAGCTATAAAAGGATAAGCAATCCCAACCTGAGTGGAGCCTGTATCATGATTTTCTATGAAAGTAACAGCACGTGACGGCCACCACCCAACAACACCAGGAGGTTTTCCTTTTGAATCTGATAATCTCCAATACTCGCATCTTTCCAGAGTCTGTTCAGAAGAGGATAAATATCATATATAAACCACAATGCAAAACCCATCTTACAGAGACGCTTAAAAATAACCAGCTGTACATGCAACGAATTCATACTCTACTGTTGATCACAAGTATGAATTATCTCATGCATCACAAGATGTAGTTAAGAGTAAGGTTATTAGAGTTATTCTGTGAGTCGCATAATCCAAAATCATATAAACATTTCAGCCAAAAATTTCATGGGAAATAGCACTCGCTGAGATAAATATCTGATTAGATAGTCTTACAGCATGAAGTATTCCTTTTGTAGTGACATCAAATGCGCCAGAAGTTCCATTAGTAGCATTTATCCAATCAATAATCTTCTGTCTATGTGCATCTTGATTGTGATCCATTTCACCGTAACTGTAACTTAAAGAATCCCAGTACTCGCCAACTGAAAAGTAGGGTTCACTTGCCTCCATGTAGTCCTTGACATAACCACCCCAGAATCCTCGAACAAAGTCAAGTCTCCATCCATCATACCCAATTTCGTTCCTGCAATTACAAGGTGGCGAAACATAGCTTATGGTCTGATACATGTACTGAAATTCTGTATCTCAACAGGCATAAAGGAGAAAACAAGGAAATAAAAGCAATTCCTGTAGCGAACAAAAAGAGAATTTCTCCAACCTCAACCAGCAGAGCCACTCCTTCAAGTCTTTCCTAACAAACTCTTGTGAATGATCAATGTTTGGAGCAGCATGGAAACTATCGCCACTACTCTTATTTCCTCTACCCTGCAGCACAAAAATATGGTACAATCTAATCAGCCAAGACAAGGATGTACTTGTTAAGAACCGACCTACTGAAGAACTTGGAGATGACGGAAAACTGAGCTATCTTTTGATGTCCTTTTATGGATTTGACAGTACTTTTGAGGCCATATGCAGTTCAATCATTTATTTTACTAATTTCTAAACGACCAGTGCACAATAAATATTGATAGTGTACCTGAAAATGTGGATCATCTGAAACAACTGCACGGCTCAGCTTACCACCAAAAATATTCCAAACACCATTTTGGTTCTGCTTCTGAGCACAACGATGATTTAAAACAGCGTCACCAAGTACTTTGATGCCAACTTCATGGAACTTCTTCACAAGAACCTTTAATTCCTCCATGCTTCCATATCTAGTGTATAAACCATGGTAAGAAGTTACTATAAGGAAAACCCTGTTTCTGTCATTATGAAGTCCAAATGATGTAATAATACTTCCTTTTGACACAACAAATATCAACCAGACGGGAAATAATCCAGTCATGTTCCGCGGTGTCTGTAGAGTTACCTGGAATTCAAATTGTATAAATCCCTTGGCATGTAACCTTCAGGAGATACAGAATCAGTAGGTGGTGGCAACCATATTACAGTAAAACCAATTGAAGCTAATTCATTGGCTTTATCCAGAAGCTCCTTGTACCATCTTCCCGATTTATTAGATTCCCAGTTAAATCCCTGACATAGTATTTCAAATCCAGAACCTGTTCCAGAGGTTATTTTTAACGGGGTCTTCTCCAACACCTCAGCATCAGAAACTTCCTCTACAAATGTTGGAGTTGTGCTTCTGAAGATACCGTATGCCTCAGCAGCCAACTTCTCAATTTCTTGAAGAATAATTTCTTGTGCTTCTTTGGATTTCGTTTGCCATTTCTTTTCAGAGGAAATATCAGTTACCAAGTCCCTTATTTCTTTGATGATTTCATCAGTATCCACACTCTCCTCACCTTCAGTTTCGGCTGCAGGAGTCTGAGTTCGAATGCTGATCTCGGGTGCAAGCGGAACATAGAAGTCGCTACCCATATCGTTTAACCAAGTATTATTGCTTAACTTGAGCACAAAAAGTAACCCCATGAGTTCATCACCTACTGGAAATATGCCCGAACTTCCATGTTCATCTTCTTTTAACTGCATAAGAGAGGATGCAACTGAAGCCAAATAAGTATATGCCAATTAAACTTCTGAAAGTTTGTAACGTTATAGTCATGCACAAGTACGTAGTCCACACCAAATAAACATAGATAACCAAATCTTATGGTTATTGGTTACTATCGCAGAAATGGATCACATGATATGGACTCATACTCGTAATTGAAAGAAAGAAATTTCCATTTCTATACCTGCAGTATAGTCTGCAATGCCTTATTTTTAAAGGTTGTGGTTTCTGCTGGATGTGGGGCTTCTGGAATTTCCCACTTTTTGTCACTATCTCTGCATACTCCCCAATGAACAACAACGTCTCCAGGTAAATCCGTTTCAACATTAACAAGATTCTTCTCACTGTCAGGGGATTTCGTGACAGAAACTGTCATAGCATTTTGAACAGGAAATTCTTTCAAAATAGAATATTCTTCATAGAATGCCTCAAGGCCCATATTCTGCTGCGCAGGTTCTTCAACTTCACCGCCAATTTTCTCTTCAACATTTGGACTAGATCCTTCCTCTTTGAGAACTAAATTTGAAATTTGATCTAAAGCTCCTGAGATTCAACCATACCCAGTACATGAATATATCAGTGAACCTCAACTTTTTAATAGAAAACGTTCCAAACTGTAACCATTTCATTTAACTTTCATGTGGATTAAATTATAATCAACAAGAGGGTTTTCTCGCTAGACTTCATGATGTGAAAAGGAGAGAAAAGGAATTTATTCTACCTGGCAATATGCCAATGCTCTTTTTAGAACCTATAGAATTGGCATCTTTGAGAGCTTTGCTGGTAAGGGGAACCTTAAAGTCTCTCCCTCTGTGTTGACACCAAGCTCAGTTTCCTCATCCTAAACCATCAAATCCCCAATTCAGGAAAGAAAAGGCAAAATTACAGTTACCCCACAAAACTCATATCCACAATAAATTGCATTCAGAACCAAAGAATTGAAAGTACTAACCTTAAAAACAAAATTTATAGCTGAAATTGATCTGGCCGTGTCAAATTCAATTTGCACTTCTTGTTGCGCCAATTGTCCTTCTAAAGCTGCCGATGATTCCATCAATGGTGTCTCTATAGCATAATCCTAGAAATACAAAAGGGATATAAATTCATATGAAGAATATGTACATTGTAACAGAAAACTAGTATCCAGGCGAGCGCAGAACTCTAAACTGGGAATCCATAAGGATAGGAATAGACCCAGGAGGTCTCATTTCAAGTGGCGGTTGATCCCATTCGCTGCAGAAGTTTTACAAACAAAATCATACATGAGGAACCATACCACCAACAACACTACCTTAAACACATTTTTGTCAATAAAAATTGATAAATCAAAAATCCCATATCATATTCATTTGATATTTGTGAAAATTTCATTATAAATTAGTTGTTTATATGTTAGCCTAATGTAAATTTACGTACTTAAGGTCTCTAGTTCCTCTAGTCATGGCCACCGACCCTATAAAAATAAAAATAAAAATCCTATCTAACATCTAAAAATTTCAATCAAATTTCAAAAGTGGGAAATGTATAAAGGAAAGTAGCTCAAACCTTCCAATGTCATGAGTGTAAGAAACACCCCAATGTAAAACCCATTTCCCAGGAAGATTACATCCCACTGTAAGCACCCATTTTTCCTCATCCTCATCACCATCTTTCTTGTCTAATCTCACTGATATATTCCCTTCAACCTAAAATTACCAAAAACCCATTAACTAAAAACTCTCTCAAATTTCCAAAGAAAACATACAGCCTTGAACACTAACCCTTTGAGTCCAGTACAATGGAAATGTCTTTGAAATTAAGACATTCTCAGTAGATTCCAGTGAAACATCTGTTTGAACTGGAGTAGTAGTAGTAGCTTTGACAAGTTTATGATGAGGTCTACCAGAAGAATGTTTGAAACTAGAAAAACTTCTTCCACCAGAGAAAATAAGCTTATTATTTATTTTTTTTGTATAATTTAAACAAGATAAAAACCTCGGTGAAACTAAGTTATACTTGGGTTTTTCTCTACGACATTGATTATGATTATGATGGTGATGAACTACTACTACTGGCTCTAGTGACATTGAAGAACAGAGAGAGGGGATGAAGAGAGCGAAGGAGATAATAATTTGTTTAGTATAAAAATGTTATTTTGTTTCTTGGATCAGTTAAAAAGGAGCTGAAAAAGGTTGAAAGAGAGATACTTTTCAGTACATTATTATTGGTTGTCATAGAAAGAGATGATTTGATTTGGTTCAGGTAATCGGTTTGTTTGTTAGATATTTTTATTTGACTCTGCTATTTCCAATCCACCATTATTATTAATAAAATTCAATAAGAAATTAAACAGAATTCTACTATTTTTTAAAAACCAAATCAAATTAAAATTTATTAATTCAATTCAATCTATTTTCTTTTTTCTTTTCTATTTCTAGTTTTTTATATCTAATCTATTAATAACATGTTCATAAATCAGAAATGGCTATAAATAGCCACGTATTTAGCCATCATTGACGTAGCATTTACGGTATGAGGGGCAAATGCATGATGGACGCCTACAAACGCTGAATAATCTCAAAGAAACACCTCCAGAGCCAGCTAACTTTGGAGTTTGGAAAGAACAACCATCCATTTTAATATTTCACCACTCAATCCTTTTCTATCAACATAAGCGTGAATCCATCTCCCTTTGTCAAGAGCACAAAGAGACCCACAAGCAGTAAGAGCTCCAACAATGCCAGCATGATTCGGCTTGTATCCCTGTAATTGCATCTTATTAAAAAGCTCCAAACCCTCTTTAAACAATCCTTTTTGTACATAACATGTAATAATAGTGCTCCAAGAAACAGAATTTCTTTCAGGCATTTCATCAAACAATTTCCTTGCAGATTCCAACTCCCTTGTCTTCACATACCCATTAACCATGTCATTCCATGAAATCACATCTTTATACAAACTGATATCAAATAGTTTTACGCGCATAATCAATGGAATCACAATTCACATACATTTGAATCAACCCATTTTGTACAAAATCATAACATTCCCAACCAAGTTTAGTAATCTGCGAATGAACTTGACAACCACAGAAACCATCATTTAATTCAGTACAAGCTTTTATAACGAAAGAGAATGTATAATTATTGGGTGAAATACCAAAAACAAGCATTTGTTTATATGGAGACATAGCTTTGATGGGTTTGTTTTTTTCACTACAGGCTCTAATCATGGTGTTCCAAATGAATGCAGAACGATTAGGAAGATAATTAAAGATATATTGAGCATAATCAAGATCCCCATCGTTAGAAATAGCACAAAAGGCTATAACTTCTCCTGTAACAGATGGGTCTGTTAGTGTTCCAGTAATGATTAAGTGTGATTGAATTTGTTAATGTGTTTCATTCTTAGCCATTTCTAATCTAATAAAGGTAAAGTTTTTTGGTTTGAATGTAAGGTTGCGGAGAAGATGAAAAACTTAGATTATGTGTGTTTTTAAAGGTTATAAAAACTAAATCCAGTCATCGGATTGTACTAATAAAAATGTTAAAAAAATTGGATTGGTTTAAGTATATAGATTGGTTAATAAGTATAGTGGACTGTACATAACAAGAGTCTTTTATTTTTAACTCTGCGATATTCCTTTTTATTTCTCATCAAACGAATGGTTTGGTTTCTATAAAGAGTCAACTCGTTTGATTACGTTTTTTCCATTTTAGCAAAGTATGTTGACTTCACGTCCATTCAATTTGAATCTATTTTTGTGCACACTCTTCTATAAATCTATAGTGTATATTTGACATATTAATTTGATTGGTTGATTAGTTAACAAATGATCCCATTTATCTTTCATGTATAGAATTTCGACCTTCGTTGTATAACTCCTAAAATTAAATCATAGATGAAGATTAAAATGTCACGTGCACTCTCATCAGAGAGTGTTCACAAAATCGAACTCTCCAACATAAATTTCATTTTGGGGTATTTTACCAATTTTCCCAAAATTGAAAAGTCTGATTTTGTGCACACATTCTGACGAGGGTGCATGTGACATTTTAATCTTCACCTTTGATTTAATTTTGGGAATTATATAACGAGGGTCGAGATTCTATACATGGAGGGTGAATTGGGGTCATCAGTGTAAGAAAAGTTGGACTCATTGCTAATACCACTACTGCGGAAATTTTCAAAATTGAAACTGCTCAATGACATCATTGGTTGAGTCGTTGGAGCCATCACATCAGAGGCTTTATTGAAGATCATTGATGAATAATCAGGTAGGTTAACGTCCATAAGTCTAGCATAACAAAGTGGCTCCAATATCATAGTATCACTTTTTCAAGTTGTAGTACTAGTAGTGGGCTCATGATCAGAAGTTTTCTCTGGATTATAACAAGGTATTCTTTCTGTGAGGCTTCATGGGACATCCCTGCTTCTCCATCCATCAACTGATTTTTCTCACTTGAAGTTTCGATTTTGGATCCAATGTGTTACAGAGATGTTCAAGTTGATTGATACTGTAGTTGCAGATTATCCTACAACAACACCCCAAGATCCTAGACTAACAAATACTTAAGAAGAAAGATCACAAGACAACGCACAAGAGATTTTACGTGGTTCGTTGTTAAAACCTCCATCCACTTGAGGATTTCACTATGTTTGGATGAAGATTACCAGCTCTCTTTCACACTCTATCTCTATAATACATCAAATAACTATATCTTTCACTTGCTCACCAAAAACCTCAACCCTTATTCAATGGGTTGTTTCTCCTTTTATAGGTAATATTACAAATAATGGGTTACAACTCATTTCTATCGTTGGCCTTCTGAAGTGGAACTTCGCTCGGGTCTGGTCTATCTTCTTCTCTTCGTAAGATATTTCCCCTCGCTGGGGAAGTGTTCCGAATAAGCAATAATTGGTTTCACCGAAGATGTCATTTTCGATCTGACACCGAACGATTACTCTACAACCACCTGTTTAGTCAACCCAAGACTTCCGCTGATCTGACCGCTTTGAATTTCATTAAATGCTCAACTACCCATTGTGAGATTGATCGTCGATATTTTCGTGCATTGTACGCGTATCTTCATCCTGTGTGAGTGTTAGATGTCTCGGTTCAAGTTAAAGTAACTTTCAAACTTCTATTTGGTGCTTCGTTTCCCACCTTGTTATCTTGTATCCGAGCCCTGCGATGCTTCCATGTGGCGACACTAATTTTTACCCCCATATTTTGCCTTTTTCCTTTTCATCCGAACAAAGGTAGGATAGGAAGGATATTATTTCCATTTTTTTAACCATCGCCACGGCCCCTTGAATTCCGCTGGTAACTGGTAAGTCTTCATTAACTCCTCACTTTCTCCCGGGTAACTGCCTTTACCCTTTGGGTTTCCCTCTCTTTAGTATAAAACATTCCCTTCGAAATTACCAAAACACATGAACCTCTCATTCTTCAACAATAACCCTCTTTCTTCTCTGCTTCTCTGTCATCATTACCTCTCTTTAATTCTCTGCAATCTCTTTAATTCTTCAGCTGCAACTGCAATCAATCGATTTTCGATTCCAACCACTTAGATTTTCTAATGTAATTAGTTTCACATTTTCATCTTTATAATGCTGATTTCCAATTTTTTATCATCATGTTTTTTTGTGGTTATTTAATTTTACTATGATTTTTCTTATTTCTCTTTTATGCTGTCTGATTTGATGTGGGTTTTTCTCTTTATTGCCTTTTATTTTAGGGTGAAAAACTAATATACTGTAAATAGTAATTTCTTTAAGTTCGAGAAATCAAGATCGTACAAAACGATCCTAAACCAAGAAATGGTTGTTCACGTCTTGCTTCGGTCGCATAGGTGGAGATGATGGGTTCATATTTGAGGGCGGGGGGGGGGGGGGGGGGAAAGAAGGGTTGATAAATATTTTTTTTTTTTGATGTTGGTGG